>JXSR01S024273.1:0-16213 GCA_000969725.1 Ophiothrix spiculata
TAGTACTGTACTAAAAATGTACTATAATTGTACTAGAATTCTGTTCCAAATCTGCACCTTATGAATGTCGAGTACATTTCTAGTACTGTACTAGATATGTGCTATAATTGTACTCGGATCTTGTTCCAAATGCGCACCTTAGGAATGTCGAGTACATTTCACATTTCTAGTACTGTACTAGAAATTTGCTATAATTGTACTCAGATCTTGTTCCAAATGTGCACCTTAGGAATTGTACTAGAATTCTGTTCCAAATCTGCACCTTAGGAATGTCGAGTACATTTCTGGTAATGTTAATTAACTACCGACTACATTTACATAATTTATGCAAAAATACAAAAATAAAATTCTAATGTGTATAGCATAACAATATAGGCCTAATGAAGAAAATAAAGATGTCAAAGGTCTAATCAACTACTGCGCTAACAATAAGAAACTCAACGAATTGCAATTATCCACACAAAGAAGGATACATGACAATTTTTTCAAGCTTTCAAGAAGTGGACTCCCCTTCGTCAGGATTGCACGAACAGATAAACATGTACGGAACATATACAAATGAAAATAATGATTAAAAATTACAAACAGTTATACATAGAACTTATCTGAGTAAAGTCTGGTCGCTAAATAATACTTGCTTAGTGATATAGTGACAGGTCAATAAATGATTTAAATGTTATCCACAATGAAAAAAAGATTGATTGCATGGATTACAGTTGGGGTAAGCTGGATTTAAAACAATAAAATAATTAAACTGGATTAAAAAATCATTAAAGTAAAAGGTGAACAAATTCCTGATTTATTAAGGTTAAAAACATTTTGAAAAATCTTTTTAATATTTCCAAATAAAATGAAATGAAAAATGAAATTGATTATATTTTGTTTATTACAATTTTAAGTTATTACTGGTCAAATTGTAGCAATTAATGACAACGAACCAGTCATACTATCAGTAAAGTGTCCAGGATTTTTTGAGTGGTTGGGCACAGTCATTAGTTTCTACCGAATGACATAAGACTAAAAAGACAAAAGTACACCCAAAATATTTTAACGTAGCTTTTTGAAAAGTGACAAGCAAAAAAAAAATAATAATAATAATAATAAATAAATAAATAAACTCATCGATAAAAAATATTTCTCAACGAGTTTTAAAACATATATAACTATTTTCTTCTCGTTTTGTCTGTCCTCCCCTTTCTTTTCTATTAATTTTTTCATTGTCAAGATCCCCAAATGGACCTTTCCCCTGAATGACTCACCAAATTAGGGGGGGGGGGGCGCACATGCCCTAACGCAACACCTTTGAGCACGTCACTAGCACTGCATACGATAGTGAGAAATAGTTGCATTATCTGTGCTGTACATGAACCGAGGTTTGAAATTCGTATAAACATGTAAGCTTAAGTTAATTTGACTGATCAAATATGATAAATAGAATAGGCCTATACGCTTGACTGAGATAGGTTAAACCTGTGCACATACCTTGTTTTTATTCCTTTGCTGTTGTAACCAATTCTCCAATTAATTACCCAACGAAATTAAAATATTTCTGGTATCGCCTATACCGGTACACTAGCAGTAGCACTGGCCAGCCATTTTGAACATTAAATCATGACATGCAATAGCATAGATGTGTATATTTTGTAAAGGGTGATTAAAGAGCTTTTAAATGTTTCATGTTGATGGAAATATTACAAGAGCTCAGTGAACATGACTGAACATATTGAATTTCCACTCAAGGTCGTTAACAGCTGTTAACCTCTATCTGCATAATTCAAGGTTGTAAATTGAGTACAATTCTAGTATATGAATGGAAAATTTCTAAGTTTGAAAAAGGTACACTTTTAGTACATCGCTAAAAGCGAAATAAATACTAAGTTCAACTTTTTAAGTACATTTTTAAATGTCGAAATATTTCTAAGTTCGAAAAAAGTACATTTAAAGTACATTTCTAAAATTGGAAAAAATCTACTAGTTCAAATATAGTACAAATTTAGTACATTTCTAGTACAGATCATTCTGAAAAAAGTACTTTTCGAGTACATCAAAAATGTACTAGAAAAGTACTTTTTCTGATATGAGTACATTTTAGTACAATTTTAGTACATTTTGAGTACACCTCAACTGTACTCGAATTTTACTAGGGTATGTACAATGAGCTACATGTACGGCGGCCCATAAATGTTAAAAAGGAAATTTTGCTCTTGTACATACTATTAATATCTCGATTATCCCATACTGAATTGTGTTTAATGGGCAAAGAAAATGAAATTTCAAGTTTACATTAACATTAAGATGAGAAACCATGAAATCTGAAACAATGTATTTCATGAATTATATCTTGGGCTTTGTTTTAGTTGTATAATAAAAAATTATCAAAATTGTGGGTCAAGTCTAGCTGGAAGGACTAAAACAGGTCCAATATTTCACAAGCGATGACATCATTTGTGGCTGTCCATATTAGCAGTAAATGCCAGAAACTTTATTTTGCGCTACAAGTGAAAATACATGTCAAGATTGTAATTTGCCGAAACTGATTTTTTGAAAGATTCACAATCCTTGTACTCACGACAAAATACCAGCAAAGTTTCATTTCAATAAAATGATAGGAAATGTGAAATAAATCTGCTTTTTATGACCCTGTTTTGGGAAATGGAATAGGTTTATCCATGGAATTAATAGATGAGAAGGAACTACAATGATCTCAATCTGTCATACAAGTATCCACTTTGCTATTCATGTGAAGAAAAGGAAGGTTTATCGATGAGCAATCAGTTCGAGTAGGTTGATCATTATTTATTTGCCGCTTTTACTGGAAAATTATCTAACAATTTACAAATATATGCACGAACAAACATACCAACGCATGAAGTGTCATGAGAACCTTTTTACTAACATGATAAACTACTTAGAACCTTGCAGCATCTTTATTTGATGTTCATCAGGTTCTCAAATATCAAATGTAATGACTGGAGGACAAATGATATCTTTGATCAATCAATGACATATTATGTAATGTTCCGGTGATCTCCGGGGAATGATTGCTGTCGTCTTTGTTTTTGTACGAAGATATTACCTATACATAAGTTTTTATAATCAGTGCCCAATGCTGCCCAGAGGATCAAAGTTGGACACATCTTGCAAAAACTTGGTTGGAAAAGCCCGGATGGTACCGATGGTTTCCAAACAGTGGGTACCATTTTCGTAGCAAAGAAAGTACCGTGAATGGAACATCTGCTTTAAACATTTGAACCATAATTAAATGAGCCATTAAATTGCTACTTCAGTTTCTTGACTAGCAATTGAAATTAAAAGAGCGGAAAATGGATTGATGCTTTGATCAGTCTTTGTTGTGATTCCTTCTCATCTATTAATTCCATGGTTTACAACTTCATTTCCTTTACCCTTTTTAAAACAAATTAATACAGTAATTTCCATATAGTTTTATCTTGTTGCACCTGTTTGACCCTGCTCATTACACACCATATTTGTGATGACTCACCCCGAAAAAAGGGACTTTGTGACAGAACACTTTTCGAGAAACTGATGAAAATAGGCAGCAAAAAATAAGAAAATGATAAGAATTTCCAGCAGATGTTGTAAAATTTTATCGCCTTAATCAATTTCAATAAGTAAGGTGTCATTTTAAAGCTTTGAAAATGCTGTAACAGATGAAATGATAAAATCAAAATCGATATCATCTGCAAAGTACCCCTTTCGGGGTAAGTCATTACATATTTTTGAAATATGAAAGTTACAGCGCAACCTTGGACAGGATCTATAGTCAACTGTAATTTAGTTTACATGGTAATAGTGCCTATTTCATGTTTTGTAGTATCAAATTGTTCCAAGATCGTATGGCGCGCCATTGGCACATGAAATGTGTGAGAAAGATTTTTTTCTACCTTTATTGAGAAAGTTTTTCAGCCACAGCTAATGAGTTTGGCACAAGCACCTCTTTAACTGTGTCAAAAATGCTCGAATTGGCGCAAGTTAAAAAACCTTAGCGGGAACCATGTCTGAAGTAAACATGGGCCGTATTATCGATTACCTTTTCTTCAGACGTCCTTTACGTGGGGTACAGTTAAGGCGAACTTAGTACAAAAATATATATAAATAAGTAAAATTATACATTTAACAAATTATTAGTGAATGCCCGCCACTTATCAAATCCCTAGGAAATAAACGCATGTCACATGTGCAAGTAATATTGTAAGCTTACACTACCCAAAATATCACAAAACTATGAGACAAAGGTAGACACCTTAATTATCATGTGTGCCCATCTTTTCGCTCATATTTTACTCGGTTAATCTTAATTAAAGTAAGTCAGGGTTTCACTCGACGTATATGGGAAATTTGGGTATAAAGCGAAGGCAAATTCGGCGAGCGGCCATTTCATAACCATGAAAATGATTGGCGAGAATTGTATAATTGACTGTGCATGTGCTATGCGTTTTAAATAGTTATTTCTAATATATTTCAATATATCTCACTCCTATACAACACCATATATAACAGGAAAACAAAACCTTTAACAGAATGTTTTGCGAGTGTGTTTCATCTTTTGTATACGAGTACATAATTCACAACCAATTGGAGTCACTGTTGATTCTCGTGTCACCACTATCAACTCTTTCTGTTGCAGTAGGTTTAACAAACCCGCCCCTGTATATCTTCGTACAACAACAGGCTGCTTTTAGCATTTGTTTGATATGTATACGAAAAGATGATCCAGCAAGCGTGTACAGGAATGGATTGGCACTGCTGTTGATAAACATAAGCACATTGGCTGCAGTGTGGACTTTGATGTATATAGCTAAATTAGAATCGATTGTCGGATGAAACGCCATCCATAAGTGCACGATATGTACCGGTAACCAGCACAAAGCAAGGAACAATACAACTATTAGGATTCCTGTGATACTACGGTGTTTCTGTCTCAACGTTCTCTGCAAATCGACTCTTTCTGCACTTGGTGATTTGAGCAATCTTTGTCCAATACTGATGTAGCAAAGAATGACAATTATTAATGGGATGATGTAAAGAACCATTGTTTCAAAAATGAAGAATGCTTCTTGACCACTTGGTAAGTGATATTCGTTGCATTCCCCGTTTGCTGCTGTTCCTGATACAAAGACGACCGGGGATTGCAGAAGGCTTGATGCTGAAAAGTGAACAAAGTAAAGAAAGCGGTTACTCTTACTATAAAACACATTATAATTACAATGCTTAACCTTTTAAAAAGCAGTAATTAAATTTCCAATGCAGCTGACAGTGACGTGTTTGTGACATTGAGCTTATTACAAACATATAAAAAGAAAAGAAAAAAAAAAAACTATTTATTATACATATTTATGGAGTTAACATATACAAAATATCTTTTTCCGTTTTGCAAAATAAAGAACGTATAATTATTTTCTTCATGCATTTGGTTTTAATGTACTCCAAGTTTTACTATTTGCTGATGATACCACAATTGTGTTTTCAAATAAAATATATTGAGTCAAAATGACATGCTTAACAAAGAACTGGAAGAATTAAACAATTTGGTTCAAAGCTAATAAGCTATCAAAACAAACTTCATAATACTTGGTACACCACAAATGACATCATGTAAAAATCTTGAAAGAATTTGTGTTTTTTTCTGGATAATATACAACTTGAAAGAGTATAATTTATAAACTTCTTTCAAAACAATTTCAAGAAATACTGGCATCATAAACAAATTAAAATACACTCTGCCAAAACAAATACTTCATACACTTTATTGTACATTAGTTTTGCCTATCTGAATTATGGAATCCTTGTGTGGAGAAATAAATGTAACTTTATGTAACCTTCAAAAATGGGCCATTAGTACCATGTCGGGTGCTCATTACAGGAGACATACCAGTCCTTTGTTTGCCAAGCATAACCTACTTGCTGTTAAAGATATATTTTTTGGATCTAGGTGTATCTATGTGTACATTTTCAAACAATATATATCAAACAATATAAGTTTTAAGAATGACCCCCATATATCGTTTAAAAAATATTTATGAGACATTCAGACATCCACGATTACCAAACCTGACATCTTTTGATTTCAACCATTCAAAAATAATAAAATCTTTCTTGAACGTTTTGTTCAAACCAATGGTCCAATCCTGTGGAATTCACTTCTAAAAACAATGAAATCTACCAAATCGATTAAATACTTTCGAACATAAGTTTTTGAGCTGTCTTTGTCCCCTTTCCTTGTCCTTGTCTTTGTCCCTGTCCCGTCCTGTTGTTTGAATGTCTGGTGTGTTTTTTGTATTGAAGGGGTAGACAAGTTCAGACCTTATTGGTCCTCCTGTCTTCTCAGACCTTTTGTTTGGGTTTTGTAATTTTTACGAATTTTTAATGTTCGGTTCTTATGGAAATAATTAGGATTAAAGATATGTCCAAATGTTAAAGATTAAAGATAAAATGGATCGATTGTTTGAATGCAGCAAGAACCAGAAACTCTCGTACACTAAAAACTTAATCACTTATTTTGAAGAAGCTGTTTTAAATCTATTTTGAACACACCATTGGTGGTTTGTGTCCCGAATCCTTGTTCATAAATTACCAAAAAGTAATATATATCATTTTGTGAAGTAAACTTTGTACCTTGGCGTTACGGATTACTCATGATTTTCATTTAAAGCAGAATACTGACTCTAACTTAATTACACCATATTTTTATAATTCAGTTGTGGAATCGTTTGCACCTTCTTAAGGGTAAATTACCTCTATTGGCTGAGGAAAATGTGAATCCTAACTATATTTTAATCATGAAAAGATAAATAGTTTCCGCTGCATTTGCAGGGACTCGAACCATGGATTATGGCAGGGGTTAGTCATGCATTACGAAGCGAGGGATCTACTGCTGAGCTATCCAGCCAGCGTTGAGATACTCAGAGTCGTAATTCACGTCCGGTTTTTCGGGCAAAACAACGCGGGTTTTTTACATTATCATTCAAAATCAACATATCATATTTATAAAATATTATTTGTAATTCAATTAGAAGTATCAAGCCTACAATCTGTTAAAATTTGAAAATAGTCGAATTGTTCGAACAAAAAGGCGTCAACTTTTCGAAGTAGTCTTTTGACGTCATTTTGACCTTGATAATGGACGTGAAATCGCTAGTAAAGTACAGTCCCATGTATAAACTAGAGACTATGTTCCATATGTACGCCAAATATTGTAATATTCTGATATGTGTAAGTAAGTAAAAACTTGCAGTAAAATGACGTTCAGCTGAGCGAGACGGTTTTTAGGAACTGTAGCCTTAACCTAAAATTCATCACTAAAGCTTGAAATAACTTCCAATCATTTGCATATACAAACAATCCCATTGAAAGCAATTACATAATGGGAAACACGCAATATCTTCTTTTGATCTCAACGAATTAAACAAGCATGCAATGGACAAAAGGAGAATTTGCAGTATTGAGAATTGCAAGTGGAAAATACATTTTATTTTATCAACTTGAACTGACACAAAAAATCAAGCGGAATGTGATAGTAGATCCATATAATATTGTCATGACCCGTTAGTATTAAATCAAAACAAATTACCTGCCACCTACCTAACCATATTGCAAGAAATACCAAGAAGATCTGTTTAGATGTACGTGTACGTAACGTCTGCAAAGGTTTCAGAATAACACGACGTCGATCATATGAAAGAAAGGCAAGAGTCATACTCGTGACCTGTGCTGTTATCTGGAATAAAACAAAATGATACGTACATAATCGACTTAGCAAGAAACCTTTAGGGGCACGTGTAACCAAGTGGATAAGGCATCTGTCTCGTAAGTTACCCATTGTGAGTTCGCTCGTGCCAACGTATCGTCCTTGGGCAAGGCACTTTATCATCATTGCCTGCAGTGGGTTTGATCTGGATGTGGATTATACTCTATTCGCCGGATATGTGCGTCCCCATATAGTTTTGGACACAGCAAACTGTGTGTGAGAGGGATGATGCTTCTTGATAAGTTACTGTCAATATTCCAATTACTATTATTGTAGGTAGGGTAGATTAAACACTGGTTCTAAAGAATACATTTGTCTAATCACATATTTAAGTCCCTGCACATCATCAATGATCATTGAAATAATCTACCTCTTGGAGAATGGTATGGGGATATTTGGACAGATGGATAGACTTGTTTCAAGTTCTTAGGCACTTAAAATCTCTGGGATTTTCAGGTCTTATTGCATTGTTTATTCTGTAAACAGAAATACATCTTATTTTGCAAATCAAGTTTTACCAAAACAAAACACACTAAAACGAAAATAAACAATCTAAGGTTCTCCACAGTAAAAGCTTATATTCATTTTACAAAATATGAATTTACCAAGCAAAGTATGTATGGACCCTATAAGCTTATTATGTCACTGGTAATGTCCCTTGGAGAATATGCCACAGTAAACCTACCACAACACATGGTTACTTGACACTTCAAAACAAAACCCACCAGAAAAGAGCACATTTATCACTTTCAATAGAAAAATCTAAAAATATCACAGTTTTGAACATGTGCAAGGATAGTTACGTCCAGCCTATAAAATGGATGGAAACACAGATTTTGTGTATTTATGAACATATGGCCCTAGGAAACAAAATTTCTCAGTGTGGGTCTCTGTGGCTAGCCAAGTAGTATTAATAGAATATCTGATATTTTAGGGACACATACACCCTTGATTAGCAGCAATAGTGGAAAATCCATTAGTATGGACAATTTCATATAGGCCTATATTGTTCACACTTGAACTTAAATCATGAAAGGGGGGAGGGGCTGCCCAATCCAGCCTTGGACAAGGCTAACAGATGGACAGATTATAGATACTTCGCAACATCCCAATTTTGGAGTCAAACGCTAAGGTGGACCAACAGCAACCACGGGGCAATTAACAATATAAGTTAATTTGGCATCGTTGACTTTAGAAACCATCATCGATAATGCTTTTGAGCTCATGATCCGCTCTATTTACACAGAATCCAATTAAATATAGCAAAGTCTGGTATTTGAATATATATTCTGTATCACATTTTTGTTAGTTTGAATATTAAAGCATTTTACCAGTGACTGAGTGTAATATACTTTTACTTCATTTTTGATATCGAGGATTGGATTGCACATAACAATTTTAACGTCGATAAATTGTATATTTACCATGACTAATCATTTATCAACATGTTATTGTACACAAAAAGGATATATCATTGTGTCGTCTGCACATATTGTATGCACCTTAAATATTCTTCCACAATGTCCCATTTATACACATTTAACGTTTCCAAGTATGTTTATGAAGCAAAATGTTATCATCTATATATACTGAGAGCATGGAGAAAATATCTGCAATCGTTTGCCCGAGTTCCATACATCAACTTTAATTGACACTTGGTGAACATGATATGGACACATGATAATATGTATCCGGTTTATGTCATGAAGCTTAATAATATACATTTCGGCTATCAATATCAACTGTTTTCTTTTATACACTTTCTTACCACACATATTGCCCTCTTTTAAGTAAAAAAGACAAACCAGCCATGACAAATTTTTAAAGTAATTCTAGAATTACTGATATAGGTTTATGGAAATAGCAGGTTAGAAGAGTGCAACAAACTTTCATTTCATAGAATTAATTTCATATTGGTTAATTCTCTGATGATGAAGGGTTTACGTAACCACCAAAAATCACTTTATAGGTAATTTTGTACATTGCGAAAAATAAAATGTTTAGAGATAGGCAGGAATATAAAGTGATATTTCTGACAACGTTTTGTGAGATAGGCAGGAATATGAAGTGAGATAGGCATTTTTATTCTTAGTGAATCGCAGACTTGAGACAATTTGCATTTTGACTTTGTAGAACATGTTCTATGTCATATACATTTCTTTATTTACTTACAGAGCTGGTTTATTCAAAAATTTCAATTTCGTCAAAATGTTAGATAGCCAATTTTTTATTAGGGTGCCCAGCATGTGATTCAGTTACAATCGGATAAGATGCCTTCATTCACACTGAACATCACTGATAAATGTAACATAGAATACTAGTTTGCCGATGATTTTGAATTCCCGAATGCAGGGCAATTGATAACCCCGACGCGGAATGCCTCAAATGTCAAACTGGATGATAGATTGGTTTGGTATTAGCTATCTATTTTTAAAATATTTGGACCAACGCTAAAATGCACATTTAACATTATTCAGACTTTGTCAATGCTAAGTTATAAGATTTCTTGATGAAAGCCAACGGCGTTAGGGTCATTGGCATAACCAACAGGGGGAGGGGAAGAGGATTGAGGCAGGGGATGGGTCCGGGAGCCCCCCTGAAAAAAATGTTTGGCCTCTACCACTCGCTCCACCTCCAAATGAAATTTTAAAAAAGTATAAAGTTTTAATAAGTAGTGCAATATTGATACAAGTATTAAACACTGGCCATTTTGGGGGTCTATTTTTCCAAATATTCCATAATTTGCGCCAAAAAGGTGTAAATTGTGGCAATAAATAGGAGGAATTTTTTGTGCCCAAAATAGCATAATTTTTCACGCTACAATTTGTAAACAGCAAGCTTTTTTCCCAGAATTATATGATGTGTATGAATGTGTTGAGTTCTTCACATGTGTTCCACCGCAGCAAAAAGATAAAGTTGTCTGCTCCCACATGTTGCTCATTGTGTCATATCTGATGTATACTTATACACTCTGTTATCAAAAGTATTGCAACATATCGGAAATCCTGGTGTTTGCGAGTCCATAGTTAATATTTCTTCTTTAGCTGAGCAATGTTACCAATGTGTATTGTTCCATGCATTAAAACAGTTCCCTTAGCTTATTTTGGCCCAAAGATAATTTGTGTTGCTTTCAAAATGGTGACGTTATGAGAGATAATGACTGAAGACCTCAGAAACATTGTAGCCCTGAAAAATGAAGGAATCCCTTTTTGTTGTGTGACTGTGCGTTTTGTCTTTTGTTGCCAAATAATTTCTGGAATTGGTAGACGTCAAATGGACTCTAGCAATGCCAATATGCTTATTGGCATTGCTAGAGTTGTCCATGAAAGATAACACATAGGGAAAATCATCAATCATTTTACAATAACAGGCTTTTGCCATTTAGCCCATTGGGCCTTTTGTACGCTCAGTAGTGCCAGGATAATAGAAGTAACCTGCGTATAATCATTCTTTGGGGAATATTCAGGGATCATAGACTCAATGTGTAGAGTTAAGAAAGGGAAATGATTGACCACACTTGTACACAGGTAGCGAACACTCTTAAAAAGAAAGGATCAAAATGATCCGATAAAGTATCAAACATAAGCTTACCCTTTCGGATCAATTTTGATCCGAATTCTCCTCAAATTTGATCCTTTTCGGATCAAAAAAGAGTGTGTTTGATCCGAAAAGGATCAAATTTGAGGAGAATTTGGGTCAAAATTGATCCGGAAAAGGGTAAGCTCATATTTGATACTTTATCGTCACCTAAATCAATATCATCCTTAGGTATTAAAAGCCTATCATTTTCCCGGTATTTTCCACATAACCAGCTAATAACCTCAAAAGCTCCGTTCGTAAATTTGCAAATGGATACATATTTGTGTAACAGCTGAGGTGTATATATTGGTACTGCCGCCGATCATGTTGAACAAAGTGCCAACAGATGCATCTCAGGTTACGAGGTCATTAAACGATGCTCTTTAACCAGAGTTGTTCTATAATTGCATCAGTAAGAGTTCAGTGGTCATCCGCGCCCATCACGTCGGCATTGAATTCCACGATGATATGTACAGTATCATTACACAAACAAAATGCAGTCTTGATACTTATAAGCATATGCTGTGTTTATAATAAAAAAGACCATCGCACATATTAAGGGGTACCCCATATCAAACCTATCACATCCTATCATATATAATATGTCAATAATTACTAACCTGAAACTATATTTAAGTTTGAAACCGTGATATTTTACTAAAAATATATCAGATGCTTGTCTCTCTAACAATAACCCTATGTAAAGAAATAAGATTTAAAAAAAGACAAATCATTATAACCTTTCCACTGCGGGAAGAGGCGCAATATAAATGCCGAAATTATTATTATTATTATTCAACGGCTTGTCTGGGTGATGCCAGAGAAGTGTTACCCCAAATGCCATCGACCAGGGTGTTGACACCACAGTACCCCGTCAGGTACTTAAAGAAGAAGAAAATCTGCTAAACGAGAAGATCTTGGTGGTACAACAGGCATCCCACTCGAACAAACATGTCGAAGCCTGGAAAGTCATCAACGAAATTACCCGGCGAAATTGCTGGAAGGAAAGAAAGAAAACCAGCAATGTTATCAGGTACCCCAGATGAGAGAATATCAGCTTTGCTGCAACATTACCAGAATCTTCTTTGGAAACAACCAACTGTCCCAGACACTGACTTTGACATCGTACATGTAGTTGAAAGCACCCTCCCAATTGAAGTAAACGAATTCACCATAGATGAAGTTGAATCCGCTCTTCATCAAGCCAAACCAGGTGGAGCCATTGGACTTGACAACATTCCTCTAGAGCTTTGGAAGTCCAAGCAGTTTCAAGCCCAACTACTCGAAATCTGCAACAGAGCACTGATTTATCATGAAATACCTAAACAGTGGTCACTGAGTGCCGACATTCCCATCACTAAAAAAGGAGACCTGTCTCAGCTGATCAACCATAGAGAAATTAGCCTCTCCTGCATCGGGGCAAAGGTCTACAAACGAATGTTGTTGAACAGAATACGTCCGCACGTAGACCCTCTTCTTCGTTGGAATCAAAATGGATTCAGAGAAAAACGTTCTACCATATTCTAGATTCTTGCCTTGAGAAGAGTAATTGAAGGAATGAAAAATAAAAGTCTCCCAATGGCAACCATGTTCATTGACTTCTCAAAAGTCTTCGACTCCGTACACCAAGATCGAATGCTTAACATCCTTCGTGCCTATCGTATTCCTGATCCCATTATTTTGGCTATTAAAGTGATTTATGACAATTCTACAGCCATTGTCTTATCACCCGATGGAGAGACTGAACCATTCAATATTTCAGCCGGTGTGCTCCTAAGTGACACCTTGGCCCCATTTATTTTCATCACAGCTCTTGATTATGTCATGCGTCACGCACTTGCAGATATCAGCAATGAAACAGGGATTCTCTTGGAGCTTAGAAGGAGCATACGACATTCAGAAATCCGACTTCATGTTATCGATTTCGCCATTGACATAGCTCTCCTAGCATCATCTAGTACCAAAGCAGAGCTCCTGTTACAGAGTGTTGAGGCAGCATCAAACGCAGTTGGTCTACACTTCACTTGAATGAGGGGGAAAATAAAAGCCTTCTCATAAATATTCCATTGTCGGCCTGCGTTAAGACCATCAAAGGAGTTGAACTGGAAAATGTACCTGAATTCAAATACCTTAGTTCATATATTCCAGACTCTTTTCATTACTTCAAATGTAGGAAAGCACAAGCATGGGTTGCCTGCAGTAAACTCCACAAGATATGGAATCCTCACTAGATCTAAGGACTAAAATCATATTCTTCAAAGCCTGCACAGAAACTTGAACAATCAGCAAGAAAATGGAAGATCGTATAAACGGGTGCTACACTCAACTTTTACGGAGAGTGCTCAACATCAGTTGGAAGGATCATATTCAAAATACCACAGTATACGGTGGTATCCCTCCAATATCCTCAAAAATCCGGCAAAGCCGTTTATGTTTTGCTTGAAACTACATCCGCACCACCGACCAACTCATCTCCCAGTTGATTTTCTGGACTCCTCCGGGTGGGAAATCAAACAGAGGCAGAAGTCCCCTTCAGTACACTGACACCATCAAGAGTGATCTCAACCTAGATTTACAAGAGATCAAATGTATCATGCATGACAGGGAAATCTAGTGCGAACATGTAGCCTGTGCTTCTTCCATTCCGTCCACGGACGACCGATGATGATGATGATGATGACAAAGACTGAAACCAATTTTCAAATCTTCAATTTAAATGTTACACTGTAATTTTGACAAAATATAAATTAAACTTGTTTGGCTGTCTACAGAGTAATGTATGAAATTGTGCCACGTTTAATTTAACATGAAATCCCCAAAGAGGTCATTCAGTGATGGAATATGAACATAATGACATCTTTCTGGTCGGTAACCCCGAATGGCAAGAATTGTCTTATTAATGGATACAGGTAATCCCTCAATTCTGACGCTATACGTGTCTGTCATGTAATGTCCTTCGAAGACCCTTTCAAACTTAAAACATACCTTTAATTTCATGATCCATGGTAAGCTGTGTTGAAAAAATAGAAAAAAATGAGACGATAAAACCCGAAATCCTGTATTCAAGCCCAATGTCATTTTGAAATAGAACACGTCGGAATATTAAATTGGTTTATTTGCAATAAGAATTCAGACAAAAATATTAGACACAATTTGAAAAAAAAATCCTACATCTTCAAAACAAGTGAAATGCAAGTCGATTTTATTGAGACAACCAACGATTTGAAAAAGCTCATGTCTCCGCTAATTGTTGCTTAAATTTCACAAATTCTAGATATATTGCATTTGATGTTCTTGCGTTATAAGTCATTTAGGGCATTTAACCATTTAAGTCGCCCCTTTAGCAAAAACAGTGACATTTCAATATTTAGTCTGGACTCGGCAATCATCGTATCCTGACGACAATAACGAGGAGGACTTCATTTGTCATTTACCACTGTGGTTATTACTGTTGAAAAATCACATTTTTAATTCGTTTATTTACTTATGATCAAAGCCGTAATTACCTCGCATTTATATCTGCAAATAGTGAGTAATAAACATTATTGATGAAAAGATTAAATTCTTGTCCGAATCACCGGTAATAGCTAGCAATGGCAACTTTTGTGGCCAAGAAAGTACTTTTTCGTTAGTTTTTTGGACATATTTGGTGTGAAAGAAAACCGTAACCATTTAAAGAACCTTTTTTTCTACAGGATTTGACCGAATGTTCAAGAATGGCATTACTGAAAAATAATTTGATTAAAATGTATTAATTTGGGATTTCTACCACAATTAAGTGTTGGACATGATGTTACTTAGCATCGTACCCCAACAAATCTGCGCAGCATATGAATGAATGAATGAATGAAGGGGCTGGGAAATCAACATGATATATTTGTTGATGTAGCATTTTATACATTCTCTATATAAAGAAAATGAAGAAGGAAATCTAACTACTCTCTGCAATATAAACTGGAAAAATTTTATGTTTCAACCTGCAGGTATGAACTTGCATTATATATTCTTGGAGGTCGTGCTTAGTGTGACTACAGATGCTTCTCAGATGTCGAGATGATTACACACTGGATGAGTCTCTTTAACCAGATTTGCTTTGTAATTGCATTTATATGCGTTCCCTGGTCATCCATGACCATCATACGTCAGTAATAAATGTCAGGATGATACCAACGTGCAACCTCATTACATCACCTCAATCCTGTCGTTGACATTTATTTGCAAGTGTTGTGTTTATATAGCGCAAGACGGTCATTACACACACCTCAAACCTTTCTTTCATGTCCCAAAACTCGTGTTAAATAATATTTGTTATCCACTGAAAGTACATATAGAGCAGGGCTTGGTTTAAAGTCAACGCGTGCGTTTCAGGAAATACTATATATCAAATGTTTTAGAAGATGAAATAGAGCAAACACATTAAAAGACTTAACGAGTCATCTGGATCGAACTGTCAATTGCAAATCTGCTTAACAAAACATTATGCATTGGTAATTTGATGTTTTGTTTTAAAGCTGCTATTCATTCAGGATGAATTTGGTACCGTTGGAAAGCTTATTTTTAGCTGTTTAACACTTTAAACATCTCATTTCCATAAAATTAAAGAGAGAAAAAAATCATTTTGCAAGCTGGTACAAAACGGGCCAGATCAAATGCTAAAAACTAAATATTGTTAGAAAAGGAGCTTCTACTTCAGGATCTTGATTAATCCATAAAATCACATAACATCACATTCTGATGGATACATTATCTAGTTCTATTAAGTCTTTGCATCAATAGGTTCTGCTTCTTTCAAATCCGTAAATATTTTATACAGCCCTTGACTTGGTGAAGTTTGGGGCACACCATTTGATTCTTGGGGAGAGGGGG
>JXSR01S024274.1:7684-17799 GCA_000969725.1 Ophiothrix spiculata
CTGCAAAATACCAATTTCCACTATCTCTTGTTGTTTTACACCATCAATATGTAAAACTAGTAATATTTACATTTGTTGTGTTTCATTTACATTTACATTTGTTGTGTTTTACTTCCAATGTTTCTACATCAAATTTTTTCGAGGAATTCTCTGCTCTTCTCGAAAGCATAGATTCTACTGCTGGACATTACATAGTTTGTTGAGATTTTAATATCCATATGGACAATGAAAACTCTTCTGATACAAAAACACTCATTGATTCATGTTCCGCAGTGCAACATGTTCATGAAGCAACACACCGGAAAGGTCATACACTTGACCTAGTCATTACCAGTGAAGCAGACAATTTTGTCACTAACGTGACTGTGCTTAACACACTTCCGTCAGATCATTCTGCAATCCGCTTTAATGTTAGTCTCTCACGGCCATTACCATCGCGGAAAACTTTTTCTTTCAGGAAGTTGAAAAACATTGACTTCAAATCCTTCAAACAGGATATCGCTAAATTAAACTTCATCACTGACCCACCTATGAATGTTGATTTATTTGTTACACAGTACAATAGAGATATTGCCAATCTCCTGAATGAGTATGCTCCAATTATAACACGGAATATATCGTTGCATCCAAATACCCCAAGAGCCTGTGAACGGAGATGGAGGAAAAGTAAACTATGTTCTGACAAACTTGTCTTGCATGAAAAGACTGTTGCATATTCAAAAGCTCTCAACAAAGCTAAGACCGCTTACCATCAGAAAGCTATTGCTGAATGTGACCAAAAACAACTATTCAACGTTATCAAGTCTTTGACTGTTCAGAAATCTTCTCAGTCACTGCCCTCTTGTGTATCGGACTCTGAACTTGCTAAGGAATTTAGTATATTCTTCGATAAGAAAATAAGGAATTTGCGGTTTGCACTTGATTTGGCAATGCCTTCTAACTTATCTGTTAACATCTCTGAGCAGTGCTCAAGTACCATGGACCACTTTGACTTGCTCAATTTAGAAGATACTCTTACAATCATTAAAGGATCAAGTATTAAATCCTGCTTACTAGACCCTTTGCCTGCATCTGTTGTTAAGAATATCGTCTGTGATTTGTTACCTGCCATCACGCATATCACTAAATATATCTCTTCAGTCAGGCACCTTTCCTGCGGACTTAAAAAGGGCAATCATCCTTCCTCTTCTGAAGAAGGCCAGTCTAGACCCTGAGATAAAAAAGAACTATCGCCCCATCTCCAATCTGGCTTTCCTTGGCAAAGTCATTGAACGGGCTGCAATCAAGCAATTTGTTGAGTACCTCGCAAACAATGCACTTTTTGCAAGATCACAATCTGCATATCGTCAATTCCACTCCACTGAGACTGCACTTTTGAGAGTGAGTGATGATATTCTCAGAACGCTTGATCAGCAGGGTGGAGAAGTGATTTTGGTCCTATTAGATTTAACGGCCGCTTTTGATACCATCGATCACTCTCTCCTCCTTCAATGGTTACAGCAGCGTTATGGCATTGGTGGCGAAGTGTTGTAGTGGTTTAGTTCATATCTTAAACAGCGTGAACAATCTGTCATGATTAATTCCTCATTATCGGACCCAAGATCAATGGAATGGGGAATCCCGCAAGGATCAATTGGAGGTCCTATTCTCTTCATTTGCTATACAGCTCCTGTTGAAGACATTATTCGTACGCATGGCTTATCATGTATTATATACGCAGATGACACTCAACTTAAATATCCATGAGGTCTTCTGATAGAAGCACTGCTATTGAAAGAATAGAACGTTGTATCTGCGATGTTAAGGTTTGGATGACTAGTAATTTTCTTGTTCTCAACGACAGTAAAACTGAAGTGTTACATTTTACCTCTCGTTTTGCAAAGAACATGCCCATCTCCTCTATCAAGTCCGGAGATGCAGTTGTTAACCTTGTTCCTAGTGGTCGCGACCTTGGTGCCATCTTAGACAATCATATGACTATGAGATCTCATAATAATAACATCATTCGTTCTGCTTCGTTTGCTCTTAAAAAGATTGGCAGCATACGCAAATATCTTGATAGACCGACTTGTGAAAAACTTGTTCATGCTTTCATATCACCTCGTCTCGACAACTGCAATAGCCTTCTTATCAACCTCCCGGACAAAGACCTCCGCAAGCTTCAGCGAATTCAGAACTCATCTGCACGTCTCATCACCCTTTCCAAAAAACGGGATCACATCACACCGGTCTTATTTGAACTCCACTGGCTGCCAGTTTCCCAGCGCATCAATTTCAAAGTGATCTTACTGACATTCAAAACCTTGTATGGCTTGTCACCTGAATATATGCATGACATTATTCAACCTTATGTTCCTGTCAGAACTCTCAGATCCAGCTCCAGTAACTTGCTCCAGATGCCCATGGCCAGGACCATTACCTATGGGGAGAGAGCATTCTCAATTAGAGCTCCAAAACTTTGGAATGCATTGCCACTGGAACTCAAAAAAGCCAGAACTGTGTATACTTTAAAAAAACTTTTGAAAGAACATCTTTTTAAAATTGGTTATGGTTGGTAAGCTAGCCTCAGAGTCTCTGATCTTCATCGCAGTGGTTGTTTGTTTTTCGTCCTTTCTGTTTGGGCTGCCTTGTATTTCCTGCGTGTTTTGTTCTGCAGCCTCTGGCACTGTGTTTTTCTGAGACTCTTGAGACTTGCTTGAATCAACATTCTGTTTGTTTTTGCTGAATTTTGCTTTGTTTCCGATGTATGTTCATTCTGTGATTTTTCCTTTGTTTCATTGCGCATAGAGTAATCTGTCTTGATTTTGATCGCGCATGCATTATTATTATTATTATTATTTAAATAAAGGACAAAAATGGTTTCAAAATAACACTAATAATATCAAATGTGCAGCATATTTACCCCTAAAATGTCGAAAATCTTTAATATTTGCTAAAATTCGTAATTTTGCAGAATTGCTAATTCGCCATATTTTTTTTGTCGTCATCAAAATATACTGCCTTAACTGATTACACTTATTTTATTAAGAATACAAAGAGGAGACTTTAAAATATCTAATTTTACAAAATAAACCTATTTTACCGTTGTTAATTTTCAAATTCAAGGACACAAACAATGTTCTCTTTCATTTTCATGCACGGCTTTCTTTCCTAGTAAAAGTGGCACAATTGTGAATTTTCACCACTGCATATAATTACGCATATCTCGAGACAGAAATAAGCAAATTGAACAGAATATACGGCATTTAAAAGCTTGGAGTTTTCCCTTTATAATGATGTACCATTTATTCAAACTATTATTTTGGTTTTGCCACAGAGGGCGCTTTTAAACTTGCACAATTTTTATTGAGACACACTGTTACAGTAGATAAGATAGATTGTTGGTATTGTTTGTTAGGTGCTTTTTTGCTGTGTTATAGCTTTCATTTTGAATGTTGTCATTGTTTTCTTAAATGTTAAATGAAAATCTGATTAATATTGGGCAACAATTGGGCCTGATCATGCTGATTGTGATTGCTCAAAAACGAAAACCAAAGTGACTACGATTATAGAATTACTTCCTTTTATACCCATTTTGATACATTTACAGTAATTATTGGGGTAGGATAAGCCGTCAAAGTCTGTGGGTAGGGAGTTGTTATCAGCACCCCTATTAGAAAAAAATATCTGAATGGTATCGGACATCTAGCTCAACCAACCAAGCGGATAGTGCTAATATGTGTAAAGGGCCTTGGGCATTATCAGCGATTGGAGGAAAATGTGGTTCCCTTTTCAATGACACAAAATCCCGCACAAAGATATCTAATCTTTAGCCGTCGTCTGCCGAGATGAAGGGGGTTTTCCCCCCCGTAGCATAAAAACACAGCGACCGACCCAAGTCATTTAAGGTTGGTGTCAAAACATCATTATTGGAAAAGATTTTACTCTGTACCTCACAAATTGAAACCTAAAGCCATATAAAAGTATACATTTCTAGAAGTGACTTTGCATGTGCGAATAAGAACTGCATTTATCATGCACATGATGCAGGAAGCTAGGTGCTGGTGAAAAGCTTCAGCAAATAAGACTGCAATGAGTGAAGGGGAACGAATGTTCCACATCTCGATGGCATATGCGAAGAAGGAGTACTTGAATGCTAGTATTATGGCACTAGGCTGAATATATCTGGTTGTTACCTCTTAAAGAGTCAATGCTACGATTACTTCTGAGAGTAAAGCAGTCAGTAACAGGAATGTTAATGACAAACTTACAAAACATATTAAATGCACTTGAGATCTCATCTTCCTTTGATGTGATGTTTCCCATCGGAGTGTAATGTGCATAGTGATGACACTGCTTATACGACAAGAAATAAGCAATTACTTCTCAGAAATGACCTAACCGCCTGAAAAGGAATTTTTCCTTTACTTTGGTCACTTTTCCCCAGCGTGGAGAGCGTTAAGTGGTACCCCTGAATTGTTTCATCAAAACGGATGCAACAGATGTGAAAACAATTATTAAATGCCCATGGTCGTTTTGTTTTGCGTATTGGTGCAATTGGCGATCTACGCTAGGGGGATAAAAGTTAATAGTGACATAAAATGTATCCAGGGTAAATTAAGTTTGGTTGTAAAGCATACTTTTCCTGTCAAATGCAACCTCAGGTTAGCATTTTTGTCATCCAAAATATGTTTTTAATATAGATATGTGGCATTTAAAATATGCGTATTCTTGTCGAAAAACACACACAAACACACCCCTACACCATCAAAAAAAAATCCAAAATAATCAGTGTACAATCCCTTTGAATTGTATTCCTTTAATTGTTGCAGCATAAACATGTTCAAGTTTCAAATCCAAACCGATTCATTCCATGGGGCTCAAAATGGCCACCAAACGTATTTTTGATACTCAGAAATGTGAATGTGCGGGATTGAAAGGATGACTTAACCGAAAAATATGAAAAGTAAGTATTAAACTGATCTCTATGCAAACTGCAATAACATAAATAAGAATGTGTTGTTTACTTTGCTACAGGATGGAAGTACGGCACTTTGGAATGCGTCTTTTAATGGCCACACAGACACAGTGAAATGTCTTATAGATTCGAATGCAAAAGTAGATATTCAAGATAATGTGAGTATATCATTTGTTGTACTTTACTTATTACAAATATGACCATGCACCACAAATGTGCCAGGTGGAAAATTCAATGTTGTTCTTAAAAATGATTTTAGAGCTCTTACGTACTGCGAGAACAATGTGATGTCCTGCGATGATATAATGTTCGCGATGTTCTTCAAGAAATTAGCCCGTCCCGGATTATATAAGTGTTGACCATCAGGTTGCAAATGGCAAACGTACCTTCCAGACAGTGTTTAACTTATTTTACCTTTAACTGCGATAAGTTCGTAAACCATTGACGTGGTAGTTCTTGCTCCAAAAGCAAAATGTTATTTGTTGCTCTCAAGCCCACTCGTAAATCAGAAGGTAAAACAAAAGCTGACGGTGAGCCACAGCGATATTAAAGCAGTCAATATACTACACGCCACCAAACATTGCTATATTTCTGGGTCTGGCGAAGTTTGTCGAGCACTCACGGCGTCGCCCGATGAGTTTGTGGCCTTCCGATTGTTTCCTTGAGTAAAACGAACACTTTGTACGTGTACATACATCTTGATCACAGTTTACTAAACAGAAATATTTTTAGATGGCGACAATCGACCGAAATTTGAGTGATTTCTGACTCTTTGAAATATGTTATTTTGTAGATTTTTTTTTTTAAATGAAAAATGAAATCACGTTTTTGAACTAAAATATTATTTTTTTGCTAGTTTTGCGACATTATTCGCTAGTTTTCTAGTATGGGTATACTTCAACAAACACGTCTGGAGCTATGGAAAATGCCAACTTTGCCCACATTATGCCAACTTTGCTCGATAATAACGGGCCTTTTATCGGTTTTTTTCGGAATTTCAAAGTAACTGAACAGCATTACAGTACACCAATAATGCAGTTCAATTTAGTGTGGATTTTCCGCTGAACATCCAATTAGTTCATTCATGCCCACTTAGCTGTTACTATGTATTGTGGGAAAGTCTTAAATCATCCTCTGGCTATTTGCCTAGAATATGTTTGTGGTATGAAGGGTAATTACCAAATTATTATGATATGAACTAATTGTAATAAATCAGATCCGTGAAAACATTGTTCGTGGAGGGGGCAGTCATATTTGAAATGGATGCAGGTGTAAGGCCCACGCTCTGACAGGCTGGGGCACTCGGTAAGAGGATTGAGGTCCTATTATTGGTCTCAAAATGATGGGTCATTGGGTAAGAGCACGATATTTGGTATAAGTGAAATTTGGCATTCGGTGAGAGAAAAATATAAAGATTTATAGGGTCTTTGGGTGAGAGCACATGCAAATATAAAAAATAAGGGGGTCTACGGTGTCAGCGAAGCTGAAAAGGGGGTCTTTTGAGCCTTACATATGCGTCACCTCCAGAGTGGGGCTGCCCTCCCCCCGGGCGACTTGCCCAGCGCTATACAGGGACATGATGTCAAGGCAACGAACCAAGGTTAGATATATTCGGAGTGAGCTCAAGCCGTTGTTTCCTCCAGTAAGCATAGGAGTATTTTGGTACATCGCTAATAGGCAAATATCGCTGTGCGGCTACTAACGCCCAACAAATTCAACGATGAAACCAACCAAACCAAAAGATTGATGGTTGTAGAAACATGTTGACTTGCTTTCAAGTGGCATCACTTACACTACTTCAAACCCACGAGGTGCATATATGTGGACCGCCGCGGCAAAAGGGTGCAGTTGTCGGCTCGTACATGTTGCTCCTTGTAGCATATCTGATGTATGCTATTTGTATGCATCAGATATGCTACAATAAGCAACATGTAGGAGCCGACAACTGCACCCTTTTGCCGCGGCGGGACACATATGTTACCTTGACTGGACATCAAAATGCGGAAATACGCACCCAATTACAAAAATGCTGCATTTCAGCGCTGTAGCATACCCCATCTGGTCTCCAAACGGTTAGTGGGACAATTTTGTTGTAATCTAAAAATCCTGTAGGTACTTATTTCATAACTGCGCATGCCACACCCTACTCCAACCTGGACAATTTAACATGGGAGTCAATTGTGATATTCTGACTACGATGTCATGATAGCAAGAAATCTGTTCTCAGGTTCTAACCTCTTACATTCATACACTCTCAGTCGACCATGCCGATTACCATTGTCAACCAAATTTCCCATAATCAAGCAAACTATATGTAATAGTCCCAAAAATGGGTTTACTGTACAAGTAACGGTACATCCTCAAAGACTACTGCTGATATGACAGACCTAAATCTAACAAAATATTGAATGGCAAGCCATAATGGCCATAAAATCATAACAAAAATGTGTTATGTCTTTTGGTGGTTTTGCATGATTATTAATGACTTAATCTAAAAGGGTTATTAATTTTTTATTTACCAATATCAGAACAAGGCAGATATCTACACCATATTACATAGTCCCAAAACTGATAATAGAGCATCAGGTCCTGATGGAGACTGTTGAACAGGTCCACGGTCCGGGCTATTGTATTTCGAACTCTGTACCAGAACTCTGTACTATAAATTATGTCATATGCTTATTTTTTCCCACAAACAGACGTTTTTAAATTTCTTATTTTTTTATTAATATTAGTAATATTTCCCGTGTGCTTTGTCATAAAACGACAAACATATTTATATAAATGCATTTAACAGAAACATTACAACCATTCATTAGCTTTCATTATTTTGTTACCCCATTTCTGATTCTTTTCATTTCACTAGAATCAATAAGTAAGGATAAACTCCACTTTAGGATGAAATCATAATCGGTCTCCAAACAAAATTTTGCTACCAAATATTTGGTCTCGTCGTGACGTCAAAATGATGAGTGACTCCAAATAAAATAAATTCAACACCAAGTTGAGACCAAATAAAATTTCGCGCTAGATTGCACATATATTAGATTGCCATAAACATTGGAACCAAATGTTTGTTAGCGGTTCATACTTTAAATTTGTTGGCTTAATTTCGTGATGTCACGACCAAATGTTTGGTAGCGAAAATGTTGTTTGGAGGCCGACTATGTTTCCAGCCTTAGAGTTTAGAATTCGCTATAATTCTGCAGTGTTTACCAAAATTGCGAAATCAAAAGCAAATTACCCTTTGCTATTTCGTAAAAGACAATGGACTATCGTCAATTTTGATTGAGTGGTCACTTTTGTGTGGTAAGATTAATTCGATACGTCTATTGTCAATTTAAATTTTGTCTAATTAATGTAAACTAAAACCTTTATCTTTTAATGAGAAAATTTACGAAGCATTTGAACAAACATACTGATGAATGTCATCATTTGGTTTCGCCCGTTTTGTTCAAATGTCAATATAAACTTAGTTTTGTTTGAAATAAATTTACACTATAGACAGGCAAGATATCACAATTTATGAGTACCGTATTTGACAATTTTTTCCTAACTATTTCCGAATTATGAGTCACAGAAACTATATAATACTTTTTTGGGGTTCACCCTGTTGATGGACGTAAGTCATTAACTGGTCATATTTTTGTTTCACACAAAAACATTGGTAAAATCATGCCAATTTGTATTCAACGGATCGTAACTCTGAATATATACACTTAAAACCTACAAAGTTAGACATTGCTGGAAAGGTTACTCTCCAAGGATTTCAATTTTACCTGAATAAGTCTAATTTTTAGGGATGGCTAAAAATTATACAGGGTGCAAAATAAAACAAAAGTGCATTTTGGTCAACCAACTTGGCACAATGATATTTGGTTGGGGAAAGGTGTATCCAAATGACACAAAAATCACTTGAAGGATGTAATGATAGCCTTCCATAAAATAATTCGTTTGGTGACCAATTTCATTGTGGCCAAAATATTGAAGATGGTCAAAATCTATGAAACGACTCATTAATTTGTGGGACATTTATCGGTCAAAAGATTTTTCATGTATACACTACGTAAAAATTAATCACATAATTAGATTCCTCGACAAATTTCATTTGGAAAAATGTATAACTTTTACCATTAACGTCGACTCAGTCAAAAGATATGTCGTTTTAAAGTTTTCTAGTGTAAATGCATGTTTTGTACAGTTATGTATAGAGAAAATTGCCCACATATAAACCATTAAGAAACAATAAAATTTGGATGACTTGTCAATGCACGATACATGCTTTAGCATTATACATATCTCATTGAAGCATATTCAAAAAAATATGATCCCATCATTTTTATTTTTAATAATACAAGTGTTTATAAATCATGACTTTTTTACTCTTTTGCATGTAATCCTATGCGCGCCGCCTCCACCGTCGCCGCCTCCACCCGATCCATCGTGTTCCCCGATTACTTTTTCAAGTATAACTTCATTAATTAAAATCATGAGAAGTTCACTTTTTAACATAAATAGAGTATAAATCAAATACGTTAAGAAGTTTTGGCAAAAATGCATGTTCTCTACAAGTTTTTAGGGTAATATGTAACAAATCCATGATATTTGAGGGACCTATTTGTGACGCAAAGCCTGATATCAAGTGAACTTCATTTTAATCCTTGTTATTATGTCAATGTACAGTCTCTCGGCAGCTACCATGTAATTGACCTCAAATAGGTGATGTCCATAATTTTTCATCTCGCCAAAAATTTACTTTTATAATTTGACATGCTGATAAAGCTGACTTTGAACACTTATTATCTCAAAAGGGTGAAAGCAAATGCGAATTTTGTAACATGGGTTAAAAGGTTGAAGTTTTTCCAAAAAGGTTTATTATTTTTTCTGCTGTCGATAAAAATTATGCATTGCAAGACATTTTTCTATGAAAATCAAAGATTTTGAGCGTTTTGAAACAGACGAATATGAACGTTTAAATCATTTTGAAGATAATAATTCCTTTGTCTAATGGAATCTGCTAGCCATCACAATAAAATTTAGATTGATTAAATAGTTAACATATATTTTTATTTTTTAGACCTTTAAAATTGATTAATATAATTGTGAAAAGAGATATTCTATGTACTGTGAAAGGTTCCACATATCGGCCACTCTAAAG
>JXSR01S024275.1:20984-36030 GCA_000969725.1 Ophiothrix spiculata
ACATCACCAAGATCAACCTGAAATTACACAAAAATGGGAAACAAAAATCATGATCCATATTTTTTTTCATTATAATGTTCATGATGGCTTAAAAAATTCTGCATGTAGCAACAGATCGAATATAAAAATAAGACTTTCAGGTTTTTAAATTCAAAATGATTGTCAAGTTTTATTTCTCATAAAAATGACTTGCTGAAGATCATCATCTTGTTTAGCCAAGGAAACCCAAGTTTGTATGTGCATGGAAAAAAATTATCTCTTTTTTCCATGGTATGTGGTAACATAGATATAGAGTTTCTAGGATCTATGGTGGTAACAAGTAAGCTACAGAAAGCGCTGGGCCGAGAACCGAACCAGGGACATAAAGATTCTACAAAGGTAAATTAAACCGATTTACTGATGATTTTGCCTTGAAAGTATAAAGAAATACAAAAAGAAATTATTTATTTATTAATGTTTATTTATTTATTTATTTATCATCTTTTATCCCCATAAATTTGTTCTTTATGTGCTTTAATCTTGTACTAATCTGTCAAATTACCTCCACAGACGTCCTCTCTTTTGTTCTTCATAATGTTTATTGTGTGTTATTTTTTCTTTGATGCCATTTTTTTTTCATCATACTTGAATGTTTACCTCATTTACATATCTTTTGTTTCTTACGTTTGTATATATGTTGTGCTTCTTGTCTGTTTTGTCATTACGCCTATGATTAAGACTTTGCTAAAGTCGAAATATCAGGCACCTTAACCATGGAGATATAATACCTTCATGCCTTAACCATACTCTATTTCGGGCTCTATTTACTACACAGGCTTTTTTTTGTGGATAAGCAGTTGCAGTTTCTAACATCATTAATTTTTAAACAAGAAATTAATCAAATCTGGATCATGGAGAAGGATTTTTTTGGAGATGTTACATTTTCATCTAATGAGACTGATAATTATTGTTTATGATTGGACAAATTGAAGTTAATTTATGACCAACACAGACATGTGACACATATAATCGGAAGAAACAAAATTATAAAACAAAGGGTAAATTTGAGCTAAAATGTCCACATATTTGACTAAAAATTCGTACTTGTAACAATTTAAGAAATTAAAAATGACACTTCTAAAAATGATACCATCCAAATTTAAATAGACACTCAAAAAGTTTACAACGTTTGGTTTGTTGTACACACATATTTTTAAGTTGGTGAAATTAGATGAAAATTAAGCTAAAAATTCATAAGTAAAATTAAAACCAACTCGAAAATTTAAATAGTGAAACAAAAAGTTTACAACGTTTGGTTTGTTGTACCTGGGACCATAAAACTCGTAGGTTTTATGGTCCCAGGTTGTACACACATATTTTTAAGTTGTTGAAATTAGATTAACATTAAAACCAACACGAATTAATTTTTAAACAATAATGTAGAAATTCACATTTCATTTGAATATTTGAAAGTTTTTTCCCACTATATGTTTTTTGCAAGTTTCACGAGTTGCAAAGACAAAATGCTTCATACTTGAAAAACATTTTTAATAAAGTTATTTATTGGTAGTATTAAGTACATGAAAAATGATTGCAAATAATTTTATCTGCACACATAATCAAGTAAATTTGGAAATGATAAAATTCAGATTTTCATATCAGTTTATGTGCACATTTATGCAAATATATTATTTTCAAAATTCAGATTTTCATATCAGTTTATTTACACATTTTATGCAAATATATTATTTTCAAAATTCAGATTTTCATATCAGTTTATGTACGCATTTATGCAAATATATTTCAGATTTTCATATCAGTTTATGTACACATTTATGCAAATATATAATTTTCAACATTCAGATTTTCATATCAGTTTATGTACACATTTATGCAAATATATTATTATTTTTTCAGATTTTCATATCAGTTTATGTACACATTTATGCAAATATATTATTTTCAAAATTCAGATTTTCATATCAGTTATGTACATATTTATGCAAATATATAATTTTCAAGTAAACTTGGGTGAAATTTGGATAACATCCGAGAAGGACTAATGAACAACTTTAATATGCAAATAGTACTTATCTGCACATCATTAATTTGGATGAAAATTTCATCCCAGATTTACCTCAACAAGAATAAAAATAATGAACATATTTCCAAACTTACCTTGGTCATGTTGTGTTCCGTCATGATGTGAGATTTTGCTATGTTGAGTTGATAGTGGTATTTTTCTCCTTAGATGTAACTTGTATTCCTTGGATTTTACTTTCAAGACTTATGACTCTTCCAAAAGTGAACTCAAGTATTTATAAAGTTTTGTAGCCACGCCTTTGCCTTGTTAACACCTAGGCCTTTCATTCATGACGTCAGAGTATATACGTCATGACAATAGATCAATCACCGATTAATTTTATCGATATGTTATTGAGTATGGCAACATGAATAGCTGCCACGTTCAACAAGTTTGTTCATGGAGCTAAAATAGCTCTCTTATGTTGTTGGTGTCCAATCCATTTTGATGATCATAGTTTTTTTGTTTTGTTTTTTATCAAAATGATTTGGTCCTATCTTATTTGATTAGGGCCCTACCATACACTGCTAGAAACCTTCGTAAATTAAGAAAACAATCAAAGAAAAAGTTCATTATTTCTGGCAGCAAAATTTCCGGACTTTTTTTTCGTTCCGTAATTTTAAATTCAACGGCAATGTTAAAATACAATTTTTTTCCATAATATGAGACAAATTGTTTGTAAAATTACTTTCAAAGTTAGTAATTGACAAAATTCTGCTGCCAGATATTTCTGTATATTTACGAAAATATTTCTAACAGTGTCTAGATATTCCAGAGTTTCATCATGGGAGATATCCTCACATAGTGTCACTTGATGTGAAATGGATACCACATTTTTTAGACGGGAATTTATTTATTTATGTTTTTTTGAAGACGGGACTGATGATATCCAATTAGTAGAATACCATTGGATATTCCCGTCTTCTAACAGCCAGGTACAACTTCCCCTTGAATATCTGGCGTTGCGTGTGAAGTATGAAATACTAAGATCGTCGTGTTCCTTCTTCATGAAGAAAAAATAGAATAAGATCTTTTTCTACTATTTCCAAAACCATGTTGCAGAAAAAGACAACACTTTTTTTTATACTATATACTATCAGTGTCATCTTTGAATATTTGAATTGTTTGAGTGTTTTGCGGGGCCTATTCCTAATTATTATTTTCTTCCCACATATTAACCAGGAAAGTTGAGGCCTATTCTCAACTTTCCTGCATTAACATCTAACATTGCTTTGGTCGCTAAAAAGTTTTGGACCAAGCGTAATCTATGAAGGCAGCTATTTATTTTTTGGTTATATTTATACTTCAGTTCAACAAAAGAAAGCTCCAGCCTTGGAATCAAGACGTCAAAATCAATCTCCTTGACCAGTCTTGTGAAAAGTAAAGTGAAAGATGAGACCATTTAATGCGAGTACTTTGTGTTTTATGTTGATCTGGGCGATTGGTCCTGTTGGTATTATGATTGTTGATTGGGCGCGCGTAAATCAGTTCTCGCGTAAATTGGCCAAAAGTGCAAGACTTGCCCGCAATGTAGCGGCCCTAACATTTAGCATTAGGCCAAAAAAAAATTGTTTGGTTGCCCTCCACCGACCGACCCTATTTTTCAGCCCGACCCAAACTTTTTTTTATTGATTTTTTTTTTTTCAAAAAAAATATGCTAAACTTACCGAAAACTTGTTATATTTTTCGCTTTTTTTTCGATATTCAACTCTCAAAATGTTTAAGATGTCCCAAATTTCTACAAGAAGTATTTGATTGTTTTTAATTGGATGTCGCGGGGGAAGTTGTGAAGGCTGGAGCGGCCGATCAACCTAGCAGTAATTGGAAGAGTATTAAAAAAAAAAAAAAAAAAAAAAAAAAACGACCGACCGACCCTCTCTGAAAAAAGCTCTGGAGGGCAACCATACAATATTTTTTTTTGGCCTTTAATAGATGAATTCAGTGCATACTTGTTGCGTGCGAACATTCATAATTTATTTCGAAAGTGACAATGAAAGTAACTTAGTTATAATATATGAAATCAAGCCGAAGCATTTAACTTGTGCAAAAAAAAAAAAATATCTGGTCCATGATAGATCTGACTGAAATTTGCAGGTAAAAATCGGCATGGATAATATTTTATCGATGTAGAACCGATTTTCAATATCTAAAGTGACAGGAACGTGCCTCGGCAATAAAAACTATTTTTATAGTGGTTTTGCGCCCACAAAATAGGGGACATTCGATACACAACATAAAAAATGAGGTCAAACAGATTTCAAAACAGGGGTAATTGAGGTACGCCAAACTCCCTCATGCAGACTCAAACTGAAAAAAGTCCTTTTTCAAGTTCAAATTGCTATAAAAATACACATTGTTGGCGCGTATCGTGCGAAAATTAGGAAACTTGATACCTTGAAATCATCAAAGAAATCATAAAACAGGTGTCAATGAGTATCTGACGGTTCTGACCATTAAAAAAAGGGGTATTTGATTATTTGATCTTTTTGCGACCAAAATAAAAAAAAAAGGGAGCCATTGTGTAATTTTGAAAAGCCACCCATCAACATACAAATTTTCAATTTTTTGTTTTAATCTATGAGGATTTTTCGAAATTCCCCGTCAAATACGATTTTTCTCTTGGGCCCAGCGGCGTAGCTAGGGTGTCTGGCGCCCGGGGCAAGAATTGAAACTGGCGCCCCCCGCGGGCAAAACACTGCCCCCCCCCCCTTGGACCCCAAAAAAAAAAAAAAAAAGCCAACAGCTTTGGAAAAACTTATCTTTTTGGCGAAAATGAGTAATTTCTGCTATAATTTGTCTAAAAAAATTCAGCGCGCAAAGCGCGCAAAAAAATGCGTTTTTTTGGCAATAATATTTGCTTATTTAAGCTTAAAAACACTGAGATTGTAAGGGCGCGCGGAGCGCCCAAAAAATTTAGACACAAATTGGCTAATTGCTTAATAAGGAAAGCCCCGGTGGGGGTCGAGGGGGCGAAGCCCCAGAAGCTACAGAGTTTTACTGCATTTTATGCTTTTTTGTGGGGTTATATGAAAGCCCCGGTGGGGGTAGAGGGGGCGAAGCCCCCTGAAGCTATAAGGTTTTACTGCAGTTTGTGGGTATATAAATATGTATGATGATATTTGAGGGCAAAAGTATTCTTTTCTCTTCTCCTTTTTTTCTCCCTTCTTTTTCCCTTTTTTCCTTTCTCTTCTCTTTTTTCTTTTTTGTCATTTCAGCGCCCCCTGCGGATGGCGCCCGGGGCACGTGCCCCCCCTTGCCCCCCCTTAGCTACGCCACTGCTTGGGCCTAAATTTATGGAATGAGTTTTTGGAGGTTACCAACAGCCCGCTCTACATAGGTTTAGGCCTACTATATATGTGATGACGCACCACGAAAGGAGGACTTTGCGACAGAACACATTTCGAGAAACTGATGAAAATAGGCAGCGAAAAATAAAGGAAATAATAAGAATTTCCAGCAGATTTTCTGTTGTAAAGTTTGATCGCCCTGATCAATTTCAACAAATAAGATGACATTTTAAAGCTTAGAAAATGCTGTAACAGATTAAATGATAAAATCAAAATTGATATCATCTGCAAAGTCCCCCCTTTCGGGATGAGCCATAACAAACGTGACCATTACTATTGTCTCTCTTTTTTCGCATGTCTCCTTTCATTTTTTCTTTGTTGTGCGATTTTGTTTAGTCTTTTCTGATTGTTTATAGGCTTCCCTAAAATTTATGTAATTTTCACTATTGGGTGTTGCCTGGCCTCGACCAAATGTTATGAATAAATTGAAACAAAAAACACATTTTATGATTTGTAACTAGATGCAAACTTGTTTCTTTTTCTCTGTCTGTTCTCCCTCCCCCCCCCCCAAAAAAAAAACACGCGATTTTTAACATTCTAATAAGCAATGGACTACGATAATCAAAGCAAAATAGCTCTTCTAAAAATTGCACCCCATGCACAACGTTGAAGTATGCAGTTATTCCTGATCTTAACTCTATATTAAGACTCTAGAAATGTTAACTCCAACTTTTATCCTCTTAAAAACAATACCCATTATTGACACGCGTCCATATACCTTATATGGGCAATGACATCGACACACATAACGTCACAAAATATATCGACAAATTATCGATTATGTGCAATAATTTTGGATCTTCAGCACCTCAGTTAACCTCTCTGCTATGACGTATATTTGGTATTTTTATTTATTTTCAAATAAAAACATTGTTTCAGAACCAAGACGTAAATATCTTGAAAAACAGTGTCCTCCCCATTTTTTCTGAGAAGCAACTTCTTGAACGTAATCTTGGACTAATAAATAGGCAGATTTGACGTAAATGGATTATAAATTCTGATTCAAAAAATTGAAGGGTCTCACCCGGGTCTCACAGGCAATGGCGTAGACAGCATGGGGCAAGGGGGGGGGGGGGGAGAGACCGCCCCCTGACAAAAAATCGAGCGGGAATCGGGACAGCAAGCGGGAAAAATCGGGAAGAACAAAAAAAATGAGAGAGCAGCTGCAAGACCGCTTGACAAAAATCGCATGGGGAAAATCAGAAGATCGTGTCAAAAGATGTGCAAAACTCTTTTTTTTTTACTTGTCAGTTTTTAAAATCGACTTGAATTAATTTTGGGTGTACGAAAATGATTTTTTTTGTTAATTGGGAAGAAGTGTGCAAACGCCGGGGGAAAATCGGGAAGAAATGTCTTTGCCCCCCCTGACCAAAAAGTCTGGCTACGCCACTGCTCACAGGGGAGGATAAGCCGTCAAAGTTTTTGTGTGAGGGTGGGTTTTAATTTATGGTTGTCACTGATATGCATATTTTTAACCGGGATTTTTAATTTGCCACATCGAAAAATATCCGAATGCTCTGCGGTGCTTAAAACTTTGATTTTTGATTTTTCATATTTCTTTCTCGAAAATCGCAATTTTCAAATTAGTCGTACTTAATGACGTCATAAATACGTAACACCTTGACTGATTGTGATTATTTTTGCTGTGAACTGATAGGAGAGACCAAGAGAAGATATCGTGAGTATCCCATCATGCATTGCTTCCTATGGGAAATTTTGTACTGAAAGTCATGTGAGTAGTTAGTGATGAAACATACCCAAAATGCAAGATTACAATAATTAAATTTGATTTAGGGTCATTTCGGCACTAACTACTCACATGACTTCCTATACAAATAATCCCACAGGAAGCAATGTATGATGGGATACACACGATATCTTCTCTTGGAGAGACCCTTGGGTATTATACTATAAACCACTTTATGGTTGTCAATATCAAAGTTAAAAGTTACGTCATGGAATGGTTACGTTAACCCGTTTTTGGACACCATATGACAGAAAATAGCATCGGTAGCTAAATGTCAGTATGTGTGTGTTATTTGTTAGTGTGTGTTATTTGTTAAAAATTGTAATTGCATCAATCATCCATTAAATTACCAGAAAGAGTGTTTTAATTGCCTTCAAACTTTCAGACAATAAAATTGAGATATTCTACAACTAATTCATAGCAAGAACTTTGAAATTATTGAAGTCCTTATATTTTAAATATTTTTCAAAATAAATTTATCAAATACACCAGGAGCTACCAGGGTACAAAGAATTTTGATACAGCCATGCCATTCTTGACTACGTATGATCTAATCCGACGTACGTCGCATAATTTGACGTATAACAAATCTGTACAGCATTATCCGATGGTTTGGTTAATAAATGTTCCAAACCATCGGATAATGATGTATAGATTTTTTATACGTCAAATTATACGTCGGAGTATAAGACGTATATATTTCCTGATGTATTGACCATGTTGACGCAAGGTAGAGGAAGGGAAAAATCGTAATTCATACATGGAGCCGACATGGAGCTTCATAAACGTTTATGATTTTCTTCACGGTTCAATTTCCGCAACTTATTAATATCTCGTTGATTTCCGTAAAGGAATTCCTTTCACATTTAAAGTATTGTCATATTGAATGGAACGGAACCTAGGCCTATTCTAAATATTTAGCTATGAAATTTTTGAATTCTGTCTGCCAAAATTTTTCTATTTTTTTGAAAACTTTTTGTCTTGTCAAGTTTTTGCTCTCATAATCAAGAGTCAATTTTCAAAATCAGTTTTCCTTACAGAACATTTGACCTAACTTCCGTAAGTCTTTGAAATATGGTTGATGACACAACTTTCAAATCTTTGACAGGAGCTTTAATTTTATAAATCAACTAAATCATTACACCGGGTCTCCGTTTTCGAAAAAAAAAAATAAGTTAAATTATTGTTAATGTAAGTAGTCAAATAATAATATCATGATATGCCATTTAAAGAAAAGATGTTAATATGGTAACCAACATGTAAATGATTTGACTATACTTTCATTAGAAGAAATTCCCATGTGAGTTATCATGTTATAGAATCCGGTGACATGCAATCATGATCCATTTCATGTTTATTGTTAACGTACCGCAGGATCAGGAACATGTCACAACATTGTAACACGTCACAAAATTGTAACACTTTCTGTCATCCCCGGGCCCGTTCATGGGGAAGCTCATTTTTTCAGCCAGTATTTTTTTAGCCGTAGGCTTTTGTAATGGATTTTGCATTGTAAAAAAACCCAATTGTCCTGGCAACATTTATATTACATAATGAAAACTAATGAAGACTTATTGCCATGTATTTACATTACCACCCAAAGTGGTGCTTTTCTGATACATTAATTATTTCCAAATGCCCTGAAGGTTTTTTAAACAAAAGATTTGAATATTTATCACTGACGACCTTGGCTTATACTACTTTCAAAATAGGGAATATTTTATAATAATGGAAGATCTCAAATAAGTACCAAGCCTCTGTAACAGATTAACTGCAATACAGTGTATTCAGTGACTGACCTTTTCTAGAAAGAACTAATGAAGCAGAGACTGTTTAAAGGCAGTTGTTTATCTGAATATCATGATATGCTTCATATATTTGCATTGCTCATAATGCTGAAATGGAGGAATTTTCAGTAAATTATGATAATTTTGAGAGCACGTTAAGCTTGTTAAGCTTAAGCTTGTAACAAATTAAAGCTTACAAAATGATGGCGGTATTATTTATATGTAGTTAAACTGAAATATGTGAAGACCATTGCTGTGATAATGATTGATAATGAATATTGAAGACAATGAATATTCGGATTTATTTTCTCAATTATTTAGTGTTTTATATAGTGGATTTGTCAGATCAATTCTTAAGTACGCTGATGTGGTTTGGCATTCAAACATCACAGTTAGGAACCGCTCACTAACGCTTGTTGGTGTGTGTGTGTGTGGGGGGGGGTGCTGAAGCAAAAAAAAAAGAGTCCCGATGTGAGGGGGGGGGGGCTGAAAAAATATTTACCCTGAATTTAATTCAACATATATTAGTATAAGAAAGCATACATGTCCCTTTTCTTCATTTTTAAGTGGTTGAACAATTTTTTAGACAAAATACTCTTGAAAACGCTTTTAGATAGTCACATTCCTCCATTTTATGATGTTTTTACTCTAAATCATTTTTGATCAAAATCTTTAAAAATTGCTGTAAAGTGGGCTTGTATTTTTTGTTTTGTTATCGTCCGGAGGCGTTGTCTTTTTAAAGACATTTCTTGTTTTTATATTTCCTCGGGACCGTGCATGCACCTTTGTTATATATAAGGGAAAATAGCTGAACTGCATATTTCTTCGCATATCGTATTTGCATATGCAGACTATACGGTACCACCACCACCATGATATATCAAGTTGATTATAAACCAAAGGCGAAGGCATGACATGTTTTACATGAGATGTCTCTGTCGTTACATGATTTAGTCTGGTTACCTTTAACGGCCCGTACAAATGATATAAGCACTGAACATGCTGAAGAAATACAAATTATGTAATTAGAGGGTCTGAAAAGTTTGACTTTGCTAAAGTCGAAATTTCAAGCATATCATATCATATCTTTAGAAAAAGTATAATTTAGGTACCATCAAAAACTAGAGCCTATCCATGATCCGACCCTACAGACTTTTTTGTGGATGAGCAGTTTCTAAAATAACAGCAAATATTGTTATGAAAAAAGTGTATCATTTGCTATCATTCACCATGTGCACTACCATATATCGATCTGAGCTCCCCGCCCTAGATTTTCACACTTCATTAGTTCTTGAAATACCAAAATGTCAAGTTCATAGAAAAATTAAGGAACTACAATGTATGCATTGTCATGCTGACGCGATTTGATAGGGAAGTACTTCAAAATTACGAATAAGGTAAGTAGTTCTTATATACAATTGCTGATTTTTGTTTGTTGATAGCAAGAATTACTAGTATTTTAATGGTAAGCTGAAAATTTCAAATTTCTTGCATAAACTCTTCTTCTCTATTCACTGATATTTTGCAATTTACTATAAACCGGTATGTTTGTTAACTTGACGTAGACCTATAGCTTCTTTATGGCAGTATCCGGGTCCCCATTCTGCATTGATATTAGATTACATTCTGAAAATATGTATAATGGTAATGCCACGTGGGGCTATATTTTTGGATCCTAAGAAAGCGTTTGATACTTTTAATTGTGTTAACCACTCTCTTCTCATTGACAAACTGAATCAATATGGTAGTAAAGAAGATTAACTCAAATGGTTCTAATCATATTTGAGTAGTATAACTCAAGCTGTAAATATTCATTCTAAATTCTCTGAGTTTAAATATATTGGTACTAGAATACCACAGGGGTCTCATATTTGTAAATTGTTTACCAAATAATGTTGATTGTAAATGTGTTATGTACGCAGATAACACAACATTTCCTTTAGTCTACTTTGTATTTTGTGGCCCCATTTCCCCCCTTTATTTTGTAGTTTTACTGATTGGTAGGGCCCTAAGCCTACCAGAACTTGGATTTTCCAACTGGTAGTCTTTACTCTATAAGGCTACATTCTGTAACCTTCTTTCCCCCTACCTTTGAGGTAGGAGAAAAGAAGCTAGAATCTCCTCCAGACTTCTTTCCTTCCTCAATTTTTCTTACTTCATTTCTTTCTTTTTCTTTCCTTTCCATCCCCACACCACTCCCACACGCCCTCTAGCTACGGTCTTGACTGTACTTTAAAAAACTCCACAAACGGGACCCGTTTTTGGCGTATTTTAAGCCCATATATTACATATGCTACAAGGAGCAACATGTACGAGCCGACAACTGGACCCTTTTGCCGCGGCGGTAGACATATGTGTTTACTAAATTTTAGTATCATTAAAACAACATGACAAATGCACTTGTCTTTCTGATCCTGTTTATTAATTTTGCAGGAAAACAGAAAACTCAAAATATGCACCGTAATGTCGAGTTGAATCATCTAAGATTGTCTGATATTTGATTCATTGAACCATCTTTCTTATCAAACCCTTGTTATTCAAGACACATACAAAGAATGGCATCTGGCGGAGAAAAAGTCATCCACGTAGCTGTTGTTGGAGTATCAGGTCTAGAAAACTCCAAAGGTGGAAACCCTGTCGGCGTTGGCAAATCAGCTTTATGTAATCGCTTTGTGCGCCCAAACTTTGACGACTATAAACCGGAGACACATAAAAGTGTCGTCAGCCAATATGATTTCAACAATCACGTGATTAACAAGGACCAGTTTTTGTACTGGGGAGATGTTACCAAGAATCTCGACGGTGGTGGGGACATAGAATTTAGCGTGATTGAGCAAACCGAATTTCTTGATGATCGATCTTATGCGCCGCTAAAAGGAAAGGAAACACTGCCATATTACAAGAGGTGTGCGGCTGTTAAGGTTGTTTCACAGGAGAAGCTCATGTACATTGATTCCTTTCATCAAATCGGTGAGTATACTTTTGTTCTATGTCAGCATAAAATACTCATATACTAGTAATTTGACACTTTCAGCGTTCGTTGGCAATAAGAAGCTTGCCAACACAAATGCGCAGGCTGTAACGTGAAAGAACACAATTAGTCGAATTACCAATGAAATTACTCACATTGCCGTTCTTTCGGGCGTTCTTTAAAACTAATTGTATTGCCCAAATATCCCGGCCAAATACATACTACATCTGAGACTATTACCACAGAGTATTATTATGTTGTGCGCAACAACATCATCATGATCATTGTAATGAGACCAGGATTGAGCAATTGATAATTCAACATATACCGTTATTTTCTTAAAATTAATCGCACCATTTGATGCCCACTTGCACTGACTTGTTCCGGTCAGAGAAGGGCAAACAAATTGCAATCTCCCAACATAAAAATGTTTTTGCTCCTCTACTGAACTTTTAAATCTTTATGACGAACCGCCTCTCCCTATATCCACCACAATCACCACCACTACCACCACCAACAACAACACAAACAATAACAAAAACAACAACTACCACCACCACCAACAACATCAACAACTAACAACAACATGCCCAAAGATGGTTATGAGTTTTGTATGCTTATTTATGAAATAACTTGTGAGCATACTTGATATTATGCTCTCTTAGCATATGATGAACATTTCACTTTTTCAGGCGATGAGGCTGGATATGAGCGAAAAGTCCTACCAAAAGGAAAATTTTATGTGGACGGTTTCATCATGGTATTTGATATCAGCGGCGAAGGATGTCCTGTGCAGAACCAAATCGAATTTCTCGACAAAGTTCACAAATACATTGCAAAAACCAAGAAACCTGCCGTTTTGGTCGCAACAAAATGTGATAAATCTGACGACGCCCGCTGGAAAGCAGCACAAGAATATGCTACTAAGCTTAATGTGCATTTTGTTGAGACTTCATCTTACAGAGGGCTGAATGTGGATTTAGCATTCATCACTTTGGCACAACTTATGGACAAATCGTACGGTACTCCAAGCACTGTCATGTATACGGAAGCCTATAGAGCGCAACAGGTGATTCTTGATAGAATTTTAGAAGCTTATCAGAAACTGCTAGAAAATGACGTCCAGGATTACCACACGTTGTGGTTAACAAAGAGCAAAAAGTATCAGAAAGGGAACCAGTCGTACTTGGCGTATGTAAAGAATCACGGCAGTAAGAGCGCCAAAGCGTTGTTTGATGAGAGAAGGAGGATGTTAAAAATGGAACTAGTTGAGAAGAGGAAACAGGTGTTCTTGACCACTCTGCTTAAAGTTCTGGAGAGAGTCTTCCCGGATGTCAATGATCTGGGGGAAAGGTAAACTTCATTTTCAGATGCGCACAACTCAAAGGCACGGTTCCCAATTCATGACGAAAGCTCTTGAGTCATACGCAAGGGCTTGACGCAATTGTCTTGCATCATAATGCAGAAATATATTGGTTCAAAGATAGATGTATTATAATAGTGTATTGAATGATGCAGAAAAATTCCGCAAGGGCCTCTATTATTATAAAGACCATGCACTTCAAAGAAGGTAGTTATGCATTTTTCCTAATATTTTTGCGTCATGACTCAAAGTGCATTTCGTCATGGTTCTTGCGTCAAGCCTTTTCGTATGTCAGAAGACATTCCGTCATGAATTGGGAATCGTGCCTAACAGTAACAGCGACTGTAATGGGCACTGAATGCTCTTGAGCAAAGTATTATGCTCGTACGTTTATCAAAAGCTGTAACAGGAGGTAGGAGACTAGATGTAAAAAATCAGGGCCAACGTGCCATATATGTGATTACAAACTGAATTTTATCGAAAAACTAGTAATTAATCTTGTTTATACACAATTAAGTAGAATTAAATAAAATGTGGCATTTGAGTTAATAAAATATAAGTGATGAATTGATGTTTTTCTTCAATAGCTGGGAAGATTGTCGAGGTATATTGACCGAGTTCCCTGAATTTGCTGAGTGGTTTGTTGTCATGGGCGATGACTGGCACAACAGTCCATACCTGGAGGAAGATGACATCCGAATTCCATATGACTTTCTCGATGAGGAGGATTGCGAAGATGTCTTCAATGGATACGTACAAAAATTCATTGATGCAGAGGATGAAGACGAAGAAGCGTATAAAAGCACATTCAAAGCTGGTTACACCCTGTGTAAGTCTAACGCACCCGATAGCCTAAGACCGAACCTAATGCTAACTCTAATAACCCGAACTCAATTATAAACAGTCTAACCAAAACCCTATTAACCATAACCCCCGTTTATTCTTAACCATATCTCCTTAGGAATGTGTCAAAACAGGTGTTTTCCAACGGGATTTGAACCCGGAACCTCGCTCACCTCAATCATATGCCCAATATGCCGAACTATTCAGTGGGCGCTTTCTAGGCAGTGATTTGGTGCTTACATAATTTTCCCTTGTAACTTTTTTGTAGCCTTTGAGATCGTTAGGGTAAAGCCATAATCCCATAACTATAATATGTAATCATACTAAATTCATAGAATTAACCAGGCAGGACATAAGAAATATTTAAATGGAAAAACCCTACTCTGACTTAAACTAAAATTCCATTGAATTAGAAATAGGAGACGCTGTCTTTAAAAATGACGACGATTTGGAGATGCAAAGGAGACATCTACCGGTATATTTACAACGATATCAATAAAGGTCAGTCTAGTCAGTGTCCAAGAAAAGGATGTGCTATTTAGGGTTCCGTTCGACTTCTAAAGTTGTGGGACCATCGACTGAATCTCGATCATTTTAAAATTCGTCCACCTCGTTAACTTTTCAAAGTCATGCATTGACACTATCTTGATGATTTCATACAAATATCCCGCAAGACCTTAAAAAGCAAGTCGAACACTTTACCTAGCGGAGTCATGAATCACAATAATCACACTGCTGTTCAAGCTTTCAAACCAACGGGTTCCTTCATTTTCTCAGTATATATTGTCGGCGTTTATCGTTCACATCAAGCATATCAAAGTTCATGGTTACAGTTTACCGTACTCAACGAAGGACGAAAAAAATCTCGAGTTATCTGATTTATTACTCTGGAACAATCTGACCTGTTCAGTAAATTATTATTAAAC
>JXSR01S024276.1:1904-15883 GCA_000969725.1 Ophiothrix spiculata
ATGAATAAATTCATGTTTCTTGAAATAAATGTCCTTTAATGTAGAAATACCATAGACATTTACGTAATTCGCCTTAAAGCAATACTATATGATTTTGATTGAAAATAATTCATAGTAAAAACAGCTTAAAATGAAGGAATGTGACTGTCCAAAAGTGTTTTCAAGTGTACTTTGTCAAAAAATTGTTTTGCCCTCGAAAAATGAATAAAAAGGACATGCATGCTTTCCTATACTAATACATGTGGAATTAATTTCGGGATCCCGAATTTAATTCAACAAATGGCCATAACAGAAAAAGTAGGCATATTTAAGCCAAATCATTTAAAGGATATTAATATCTAACCAAAACAAATCCAATACGCTAAAAAAAAAAAAAAAAAGTCATGGGTGATAGGGGGCGCTTCATTTTTAATACTTTATAGTATTGCTTTGACTCATGGGATCTAATGAACTAAAATTGAAGATATGTCACAACCATTTGAAGTACATTGTTCCATAGTAATGTTACAAAACAATTTCAATTACCCCATCGATATTGATCTAATTATAATGACTGTTCGCTCTGTGATTGGTTAATTACACCTGCGCCACGCCCCTTTTATGATGTCATCATTACCATACTCTGAATGTACAATGCAAACACATAGAAAAAATAATGATAAATTTATTTTTACAAGATTAAGAAAACTTTCAGTCAATTCTTTATAAACTTAGTCAAATAATCATGTTGAAACTATGAAGGAAATAACTGACAGATAAAACTGTAAATTTACATGATCAAATAAGCTGAAAATGTGGATTTTTAGGGGCGTTTGACACAATGTCCAAAATACCCCTAAAATTTTAAGAAAATCCCCTATATTTTGCTTTTTCTGGTATTTTAATTTGGGATTTGATCAGTCCATTCCATCATTTATAGTCTTTAGATAACATTGATAACCAGCTAAAAAAGTTGAAAAAAAAAGTTTTTTTCTAATCCAAGCGATTTACGTCCTGTATACAACATACCTTATTACATTATTTCTGGCTTCTATCGTTGTGTGTTCAAGTATACAACATTAAGTACATGTGCTATGATGTGCTGTGCCATTAATTGACTTGACCTCGGTTATTTAGAACTGATGAATAAGGTCAATTCGCTGACAAAGTGTGACGTCAAAATCAATTGTTGCCAAGTGACTAGTCCACGCTTATTACGATTTGAACCACGATCAAAATGATCACGATATATGCTCATTGAGTAGCCAACTGAGCGTGAACAAGGCGTGAACCAGTAACCAGGATATGACGTTTTCACTTTGTCGGCGAATAGACATGTTGGGAGTTTCAAAAGGTTGTGATATCCTAAACGCCTAAAAACTATCCAAGTCCGAATACGTCTTGCAAGCCACCAAGTATGGGCTGCCATGGCAGCACTTTGGTGCCCATTTATATCCCCCATCTATGATGCATTCAACTTAGGCAAATTTCTTGATTTTTGCTTGTTGGATTTTGTTGGACTGAAGAGGGGTATATTTAATCAAGATCAAAACTTATCACAATGAACCCAAGTCATGAATAAGAATCCAATGAACAACTCCCACGACTGATATAAATTCCCTTTTATACTAAGAAATCTCAGCAATAGCAAGTGCAGAAAAACTCAACTAAAATCAGAGACTGAGATTTACTTAAACAAAAGGTTGCACTGTTATATACTCCATAATAAAACATAACCTGAAAAGGTATTGTACTAGCGGACACCCTGATCACATAACCTTTCGGCAAGGTTATGATGTGTTAACGGCGTCATATTGGGTAGAATTCAGCGGACACCATTCAGACACCGGCTGGTTACTGACTGGTGGCCGGTCACTGTCCAAGCGGACACTGGGCAGTGTCCGTAAGCCGTAGTGATGTCGGAAGCATACCGCAAGAATTCCGAGTTAAAACCTTGTAGTTACAATGTCTTCAGTTATGGTCTAATAACCAACAGTGTCTTACCGGTGATGAACCTTTAATTGCAAGCATTCACCGATATCATCCTGGCATTGCAGCATTGCAGCTTCCTTTGGCTTATGTAACCATAGCATTATTGTGTAACTGTCTGTGATACATTAGATATCATGAAGATTAAAATTAAAAGATGTTAGTGAAATGGAATCTGATCCTGTTTATTTCCTTGCTATAAAGTGTAGATAAATTCAATTACTATAAAATGGAGATAAATTCAATTCTCAAAGCCCACAGTCATTATTATTTTCTTGTTTAATAATTATAGTATATAATTTGAAATCATCATTCAATAACTCCTGTGAACAAAATAACTTGTGTTTACTGCATTTATGTCAGTTTATTAATAGTTGTGATGTTAACTTCATTGGTCCGTATGGACTAAAGTAATTCTAGGAATAAACTGTGGACTAAAACTTATTCCTCTCTTTGACCTTTGACTCAGGGGTTAATCCACAGAATAAAATATTTTTGTTCTGTAAATTGATTGATTTCAGTTGGGCTTAGAAGTGAAATGACAAATGCTGTGTTTATCTATGTATTGGCCCAACTATCCGGCGCGACCAATACAACAGTAAGTCACTGTTTGCTTCTCTGGGTCAAAAATAGTGAATCATTTTGTTTTTTAACTTGCAAGTTCATTGGCATTATATTTCAGGTCTAGAACAAGAACATCTGAATCCCTTGCCATAAACGTTTCCACAGCAAAACTTTATGGAATCCGCTTTACACCTAGAATATAATTTGAAATGAAAGGCTAATGCAAGTTTTAAATCTTGTTTTATTGAAGTTGAGAACGATAGGAAACATGTAATTGTTGGTGTGGTTTACAGATCCCACACAGCAATTGATAAATTTATTAGAGATATTGAACCAATTTACACTGAGATTAATTAAGAAAATAAATATGCTTACATAATGGGAGATTTCAATATTGATCTCTTGAAAGTGGATAATAACCAACCCATTCATGACTATGTAGTCTTAGTTTATTCATATTCTATGTTGCCCTCAATCTACAAACCAACTAGAATTACGGCTTCTACAACTACCTGCATTGATAATATTCTAACAAATAACAAAAATCATAATATTAAGTGTCCCCCACGGTTTTGAAAATTTGCTCTCTGGGCCCCCCCCCCCCCCACACACACACACACTTCAAAATGAACTGACACCTATGGCTACAATATTAGTTAATGATATCAGTGACCATATGCCAACTATCCTTAAAACAACTGATATTGAAATTACTGACTCAAAACCTTCATGTAATGTACCTTCAGGCAATTTATTTACAAACGAAGTCTTAATGAAAGTAATGTGAACAAACTTAAGCAAAGATTATCAAATGTTGATTGGGACCAAATATTGAGCAATAGTGATGTAAATAATGACTACGCAAATTTTTAATAAGAAAAAAGACCCCATGTCTCCCATGGATAACCAAGGGACTGCTAAGAAGTATCAACAGAAAGAACATTCTCTATAAACAATACCTTGACAAACCTCCAACCTGTATCATTATTACCATGTATTTCTAAAATACTCGACAGACTTGTGTTTGACAAATGTGTACAATATGTAAGTAATAATGGAATCCCAAATGACAAGCAATTCGGTTTCAGGCCTAAACACTCAACATTTAAGGCAATACCCCAGCTTGTAGATAAAGTAAATACTGCTGTTGAAAACAACGAAATATCTATTGGAATATTTCTAGATTTATCAAAAGCATTTGATACGATTGATCACAATATTCTTTTATATAAACTAGAACACTAGGGATTCCATGGGGTTGCTCTTCAATGGTTTAAAAGCTACCTTACTAATAGGAAACAATTTACTTTGTTTAATAATTGTACATCAGAACTTGAAAATATTCAATGTGGTGTCCCACAGGGCTCGATCTTGAGTCCCCTCTTGTTCATATTGTACGTAAATGATATAACGCACACTTCTAATATACTTGATTTCATTCTTTTTGCTGATGACACAACTATTTTATTTTCTGACAAAAATATTGCTAATAAGGAATTTTTCTAGATTTATCAAAAGCTTTCGATACAATAGATTCAATATTTTACTTGCTAAATTAGAACATTATGGATTTAGAGGCATTGTTTAAAGCTGGTTTGAAAGCTATCTTTAGTAACAGAAAACAGTATGTATCATATAATTTATGTAATTTTTCACTAAAAGATATGTCATGTGGCGTTCTGCAGGGCTCTATATTAGGCCCATTGTTATTTATCTTATATGTCAATAATATAACTGCTTCCTCAAATATATTAGATTTCATTCTTTTTGCTGATGACACCACTATAACTTTTTCCCATGCCAACATCATTAGTAAAAAAGAATGTGATTTAAAGTAACGTTTGACCATACTGTATTACAATGAGTAAGCCAGACTAAATTTCTAGGAGTGCTTATCGACGATTGCCTAACCTGGAAAGCTCACATTGACTGTGTCTCTAAAACCTTATCTAGAAATATTGGTGTCATGAACAAATTGAAGCATTTCGTTCCCCTATGTCAGGGGTTCTCAACTTGTCCTTACAATGTTACACATAAATGAAAAACATTGTAGGGGAAAGTGCCAAACTTGCCTATTCCTCAGTGTATTCCTAATGTATTTCTTTGTTTTTAGAGAGTGTTAAAGCGCCAACCAGTACTTGTCAAAGAGCCAAATTTGGCGCACACGTCGCTAGTTGAGAATCCCTGCCCTGTGTATATTGCAAACTTTATACTGTACTATGATTACACCTTACCTTAGCTATGGTATTCTTATCCGAGGAGATACCTAAATTATGACCTGTAATTACATAAACCTATATATCAAGAAATAATAGAAAGCAAAACGTGCAGAGTAGTCTGTGAAATCTGTGAAGGTGTAATAATACAAATTATTCAACAAAATTGATTTTGATAACTTATTATTCAGTGGCTGATGACCAAGAAAAAATACTAAGCTTGTGGAGTGTGAAAACAGAAAAATTCTGTTAGCAAATGAATTGTTTATAATAGTGTTTTGTTTTATTCTTACTCTGTAAGTTGTACTTGAACGTGCCATTAAAATAAATTTTGAATTGAATTGAGTTGAGTTGATTAGGTAAACTTGATGTGGAACATACAGGGAACACATTTTGTGCTGTTTGTTTTCACCAAGATGTTTGATTCTGAACGACTTTCCTCGCGTTTGATACTGTGTTAATATTCATTTAAAATTTTTCATCTACCATTTCGCACAAAAGTTTAGATTAATGTCATGCCAAGGCAGCCAAGAAGCCAGTATACCTTGCACAGAATAATCAGTTGGTAATGTTAACCTGATCGTTCTGATATTCAATGATATCATGCAGTGCATTAGTAGGTTTTTTAAATTTGAATTTTTTGGTCAGCATTGATGTGTAACAAGGTAGTTGATATTTACAGTATGTTACTCTTATTTCTCCTGTTTCCAGTTCTGCATCATTTCTGATTGGTCGCAACTGTCCATACTTGTTTTTTGCTAGCTTCTTAATGATAGGTTTTGCAGAAACTTTTCTGCTCACCTCCGTTAAAATAGGACAGAAATCTTTGTTGTATTTTTCCTTTTCCATCACATCGCACAATGCTTGGATGAATCTGCTACCTCTGGTGCTCACTCTCCTTGAAGTAAATCCTGTGAATATCAGAACAAGAAACATTAAATCCATCAAATCTATGTTTTGATCAAATTTCAAATTTATTTAAGTTTGGGACATTTAAGAATTATTCAAACAAACTACAGATTTGTACATCACAAATCAACAATGATGCATGCTTTTCATTAGTGTTAATATGAATTCAATTTTTTTAACGATTTTGAAAACTTTTCAAGCACATGATGGAAATCTTAATCAAAGGCAATCTTGTTTAAAGTATAACAAAAAATTATCTTTGGTTAAACTTTTACGACAGTGGTAAATTTACTGACAAATGGCCCGACAATAAGTAAAATATTTGCGGTGCAGTCACAACCCGCTCCTAGATGAAAAGACACTTCCCCCCCTCTCTTTCCAAGGAAAGAGAAAAAAGTTGGGAATCCAAGTTATGGATGTACAATAATAATGAAACACTCTTCATGAATGATTTTGTCAGGAAACCATAATATAGAGCAACATAGAATTAACAGAATACCATTTTCCCCTTTTAAGTTCTCGTCTAACTCTGTAAATCTTGAAGTATGCACATAGATTTAAAGGGGAGATACAAGGCAATCCGCCATTTTAATTCCGGCATGATTGGGGGTATTTGGGTATTTGCTGATAGCTTGCCGATGATGCATCGCACCTTGTCATAATGCGCGAATATTGATGCACGCACACACGCTTTGCATGCAGGTTGGCGTATCATTCGCGTAAAATATTATTTGCGCAGGTTGTCTCTTCGCGTAACTAAGTCTCGGCACTCGGAGTTGATTTTGCCGCGAACCGAGTTGGACCCGAATACCCCCAATTTGAGCTCCATGGCTGACGACGCCATTACACGGGCCGGTATACAAAGCCTGGTATCTCCCCTCTATATCAATGAGTATGCAACAAGTAGCCGATTAACGCACAAAAACCAATATGACCATACGGGGAAGTAAATTAGTCCATATTTCACAAATCGTAACAAGGTACCAAAACTTGCTGAATATTCAAATGTATTTATTTACAATGTTCTTCTATGTGTTATCAAAACAAAAGACCCAAATATTACTTAAATAATGAAGAATTCATGTAAAAATATATTAATACGCAGGGTTTCGGCCTTAATCAATCATTACTAGTCTCTTACACAACAAAAAACCACCAGTAATGTTGAAGAATACAAGGGATATGCTATAGATCTTGTAACAGAGTCTGATTTCGTGTTGCATACTTCAAGGTTTTTAGAGTATAGCTTTGATAATATTACAACTACTGCATACCTGATACACATGCATAAGAAAGTAAAAGATCTTTTCCAGTAGGGGTCTTTACATCGACACCATCTTCGTCAGAAAAATCCTCATCATCATCCACTGCCTGACATTGAGAACTGATAACAAAGAGTTGAGTAAGAGGGAACTTCAGTTAAATAACACAGACACAATGTGTCTTAAATTTCAAGTCAACAATTGAATAGTTTAATACTGCTATCACAAACAAATCTTCATCTGATTTTTTACCCAGCTAAGTTGTTCAAACAATATCTAGTTAAGATGTCTGATCCATGATAGATGACATGGCATAATTGATATTTTATCAATATAGAATTGATTTTTGTCTCGCCTGAAAATTTTTCAGGAAGAGACATACCATTCCTTAAAACTGTCCGCCGTTCGTCGTCCGCCGTCCACATTTCTTGTCCGGAGCAAATCTCGGATACCGAATGCCCTATGTAGATGATATTTGGTGAGTGGGAAGGGTTGAAGCTGAACTGGCGCTGCGAACAATTTGAACGCGAACTATGCATATAAAGTACCTAATTTGCATAATTTATGTGTAATTTTTAATTTTAAGTATATCTCCTAAACCGTAAGGGCTATGGTAATGAAACTTGGTGACATGAAGGGGTATGGGATTAGCACACGCGACGCACCTTTTTGGGGGGTGCGGTGAAGGTCATTCAAGGTCAAAAGGTCATTTGAGGTCAAATTTTTGAAATTGTTAAAAAAGTTGACCTGAGGTCATCCGAGGTCATTTTGAGGTCAAGCTTATAACTCATTAACCCCTGACCCCACTTGGATTAAACTTAGACCATAGAAAGTACTTGACCGAAGGTCAAGGTCAGTCAAGGTCAAAAGGTCATCCAAGGTCAAATTTCCAACATTGTTCAAAAAGTTGACCTGAGGTCATCAGAGGTCATTTTGAGGTCAAGCTCATAACTCATTAACCCCTAACCCCACATGGATCAAAACTAGACCATAGAAAGTACTTGACCCAAGGTCAAGGTCAGTCAAAGTCAAAAGGTCATCTGAGGTCAAATTTCCAAAATTGTTCAAAAAGTTGACATGAGGTCATCCAAGGTCATGTTGAGGTCAAGGTCATAACTAATGTACACCTGACCCCACATGGATTAAACTTATACCATAGAAAGTACTTGACCTGACGTCCTCCACCCCACAACTGAGTGATGAAAAGTAGGCGGTCGATACGCAGGCGAGACTACTGGTTCGCGAACCATCTTGTTAAAATAAAAATTGGGGATCACCAGACTCGTTTTTGCATGCGAGTCGGTTTAAAAACCAGCATTTTGGTGTTTTTTGGGGGGATAATTAGTACAGGGGTCTATGGGAAATGTGGCAAAAGTGATATTATTTAGTGTTGATTCAAAAATTCCATCCAAAATGTTTTTGTCAATTTTTTCACAAAAGTTGCGCACAAGTATGTTCTCTCAAATAAAACAATACAAATTGGGGGGGGGGCACCGAACTAATTTTCCAGAAAAGTATTAAAATATGGCAATTTTTAGCTTCAAAACACTACTCAGAGTATATGCGCATGCGTATTGCGGCACTTACCAACTCGGAAACTAGGGCGTACTGGTATGCATGGACGGCGCGTGAACCAGTCACCTTAAAGTTTAACACTGGTTGAAAAAAATACATACTGATCCAATAATTAAAACTACAAAATTGAAATAAAAAATACAGGGCAAAATATTGACTGCAAGCAATTGATCCGGCAGTCTACCCTTAGGTCAAAGGGTACCAGAGGAGATATTAAGCAAAAGATTAGAAATACTATTAGTTCCCCAGCTTGTTCAAGATCAAGAAAAGATGCAAAATTAAAACAATGACTACTACATATGTTAGAATTGTCACATATGACAACCAGATAACCAGAAAAAAAATTGGACCATACCAGGATCCAACTTCTATCTGTTCTCTCCCAAATAAAGTTAAGATTTGAAAGTTTTCTTTTCAGGGAGTGGTGGGTGGGTTTTTATCCTGCTCGGTCCAGCTCTGGTAAAAGTCAAGCATGCAATGACCAAACATGACTAGGGAGAGATTCATTCAACTTTAATGCCCCACTGATTTGCCCAGAACAAAACCTGGCTATACATATGCAAATTATGAAACCAAGGTTATGTACTAGTAAATGACCATAAACCCAAGATGCATTCACCCAACCTTGGTTGATCATTCTAAAACTAATTCGCCCAACAGTGGTAAGCACCCAGGAAATAATATTTCTCCCAATCATGATAGCCAACTGAGCCCCTCCCAAATTTGCGCAAGATAAATGGGGTTTTTGTTACATGAGATCAAACAAACCACATACCATGAATATTATTATAACTTTTTCTTTATTCCATCTGGTCTAAACCATCTTGATTTTTTAAATTCTGGTACTGCATGTATTTCTTACCTGATTGTATCACCTGTTTCCTGTACCGGAATGTTGTCATCGATATGTTGAATTCCATCACAATTGTGAGCATCAACAGTGATTGTATCTTCCTTTCTACCTCTGCATGTCTTTAAAAATAAATAAAATAAATACTGGGGATTTATAGTGCACTATGCTTCCCAGATTTGTAATACCACTCGGCCTCTGCACACTTTACAGGTGTTCGCTGACCACTGTCGCCCAAGTATGCTCCATTCCACACCAAGCATCATTTCAGGTTCTGCGACAACCTCTAGGGGCGCTCAACCTTGATCAGCCCACATACGCAACATCGCTGCCCGGATCAGCTCCCCGAGTTTTGTACAGGTTTCAACAAGACAATTAGCAGTTAGTACCTTGTCCAATGGAATTTCAAGCACACTCAAACTTTGGCACCGACGGGGTTCGAACTCGGGACCTTCTGCACTGCAAGCGAGCGCCTTACCGATTGAGCTAACTTGACTGATTGAGCTAACTTGACTAATAGAGTAGAATTACAACAGGTCTTACTAAACAGTCATTTAAAACACTCAAAATATGAACGTAACGTAACGTAACGTAACGTAACATAACATAACATAACATTACTAATTTCTTCCACAAATGCAAAATTACATAATAAACACATCTTTTATACTGTTAGGGTTGGGGTTTAGTTTTTTATGGACCTAAAATATGCTTTTTCTGAAATTCCTAAAAGAAAGTAAATGTTAAGAGGGTATTGGTAAGTTGCATTGGGACCAATAGAAGTGCTCTAAATAAAGCTAAAAAGTGTAGTAAAATCCAAAAAGGTAAAAAAACAATTGCAGAAATGGCTCATTGAGAGAAAAGTCATTTGCAATGTTTTATTCTTTGATAGTGGCATGACTATCCTGTGTTTTCTAAATCATAAATTTGTTTCTCAGATGGATCTACCAGATAAAAGATCAAAGCTTTAATGCAATACATATTAAAAGAGAAACAATTTCGTCAAAAATAATTTGTTTGCCCATCACAGGTGTAGAAACAAGATCTTTTTTAAGTTTTGAAACTAGAAACATTATTTTCACACCATTTTTTTTGCCGCTGCCGACAAAAATTAAAAGTAGGTAAAGAATTTAAGTTTTCTTGATTATGCCTCACAATCGAGGAACACTATTTCTAGGTTATATTACTATTTACATGATCTATCAATTCATGTAAAAAAATATATAGGTAAAAAATTAGTGGGAAGAATCTAGGCCATTCCCTTCAGATGGAATCACATACCTGCATTATAACTATTTTGGGTTTATTTCTCAACCCTTTGCAATCCTGGATTAGATTGATTTTGTCCTCTAATGGAAACAACATTCCATCTGTAGTTTTTAACTGAAGTTCTGCACTAGTCGCATGACCAAAGAATGCACACACAAAGCAATCAACATCATCATTTTCTTTGAGTTCTGACAAGAGAAAAAGTAACATTTTAAAGTTATTTTTGCACCATATTATTTGAATTAAGTTACCTGCAGACATAATAATAATAATAATAATTAATTGATTTATAAAGCGCCTTTTACAATGTGGACAAGGCGCAAAGCGCTAGGAAGAAAAGAAAAACAAGAAATTAAGGGAAAAGATGAGATTTCAGAATGTTTTTGAAGGTATTTAGATTAAAAACAGAACGGATACTATTGGGCAGCTCATTCCAGAGTTGAGGGCCAGATATGGATAAAGCACGGTCCCCAGCACGTTTTTTGGTACGAGGGACCTCAAATGAAATGGCCGAGTACGAACAAAGGCTGTATTTTGTTTTGTGAGCACGAGATTGAAAGTACGAAGATAGGTAATCAGGCGATTTTAAGTGGAAGGCTTTGAAAGTCTGAATAATGAGTTTATAACGAATCCTCTCCTCAATTGGCAACCAGTGGAGAGACTGCAAAAGCGGTAAGGCATGGGAACGACTCGGCTGTTTTAGGATAAGCCGAGCACATTTATTTTGAAGAACCTGGAGACGATTGATGTGTTTTTTGTCAATGCCAAATAATAGGGAATTACAATAATCAAGCTTGGATAGTATGAGTGTGCGAACAATGTTATGACAAGTGTCAGTATCAAGAAACTTACGAATGCGATTGAGATTTCTTAGTTGCCAACTAGTAGACCGAGATAAATTTATGACATGCTTTGCCATGGTTATGGAATAGTCAAAAGTGACCCCCAGGTTACGAATGGAAGGTGAAGCCGGAATGTCATGACCTCCAAGATTAAGAGTAAGATGTTTCAGAGAACTATAATGATGGGAGGATGAAGCAATGAAAAATTCAGTTTTTGTTTGATTTAGCTTCAGTCTACTAATTAGCATCCAAGACTGAATTTCGTTGACACAGCATGTAATCAAGTATTGTCCCAAATAGGCCAAACATAGGCCCAAAGTGTATTTTTGTCATATTTGGTTTATTTTAGACAATGTTTCTAAACGTAAGTCAAAAATCAAAAAGTTGTAAAATGCATTCCTAGACATGTGCTTCAGACACTTAAAAGTAAAACAGATCCAATTTTTATTTTTGCAAAATGTTTACAAAAGTATTGTGCCAAAACAAGGGTTTTGGGGAAATTTGGTTCCAAGTCATACAATTTGGTCCAAAATTGACCTAGCCATCATCTTCTACATGTAAATCCACACCTAGAAATGTATACTTTTTATGGATTTAGTTATCAGTTACCTAGTTACAAAGCATAAAACATTTCTGAAGATGATGGGTTGACTGTAGCCTTAATTAGTTTAGTTACATTACACTGGTGGTCAAAAGTGCCTTTAACCAGCCATATCTTGAGAACCGTTCATCAGTTGCATAATTTTTTTCAGATTTTATATACATATATCTAAATAACTTGACAGGTATTGTATTCACCCATTTGAAAATATGACGTTTAAACATACTGTATACTTTCTTCTGCACATTCAAAAATGGAGTATAATACATAACTGCATATTTGATGGAAAACTTATAACCTGAAAATGTTCTTTAAGATTACACGTTGCTAACGAGCATTTGAATTGGTACAAATCAAAAGTGCGTGTGGTGTATTTGTATATGGTCCAACTTGAGAAATCAGCCATTTTTATGGTTATGAAAGATCGAATATCAGAGGAACATGGATTATTTATATTGGATACATATATGGCACCTATGAAAAACATGAATTTTTTAAGAGTCTTAGTCATTTTATATAATAATTAGGTTTTTGCCCTTATTTAAGCGTGCGCAAACACTTTTGACTGCCAGTGTATCTTTTTCCTGATGATAAAGTGTCTTGTAACAAAATCAAGATTGCCAAACTTTCTGAAACCATAATCTCTCATGTAGTAGGAGCACATAGTTAGTTAGTTAGTAGGAGTTTTGGAGCACTGTGGCGCAGTGGTTAGAGCATTGGATTCATAATCGAGAGGTTGTGGGTTCAAGCCCCGGCCCGGTCACTGCAGTGTTGAGTCCTTGAGCAAGATTATTTGTCCACATTGTTCCTCCCCAGCACCCATGTGACAGAAATGGGTACCAGTATGTAAAAAAGTACTGGGAAGGTAAATCAGACTCGTTTGTGCGGGAGGAGTGGCGTACCCCCACCAGACATACACAATAGTGGAGTCTGGCCTAAACGCTAAGGAAATGGAGATGGGCACCATGGCCGTTACCAAAACAAGCTTCGGTTTCGACTTTACATTTTACCTTACCTTAGTTCGAAGAGAATTTTAATTGACTCACCATTCATTTTTTTCTTAAATTCATTATTAACAAAGTCATGCGTACAGTCGATGTAGATCGTAACTTTAAATCCTAGTTCTTGCAGTTGCTCTTTAAGTCGTTTCACATCATGTGTGGAGCCTTTCCTTTCAGGTAACTCGGGTGTCTCATATTTGTTGAAGTTGACGATTAATGCAGTACCACGTTCCCCGTGATCCATTTTGTAAAATTCTTCTGGGAATTCTTCAATTCCATCAACTCTGAAAGATATGTGTTTTTATCCTTTAGTGCACATGAATTCTTCATTCTGATTAGTCAAATAGACCTGGCATTCATGGCTTTCAAATCTCAAGTACACCATCTGGGTTTTTATATAGAAAAACTGTGGTACAGTATAGATGCCCTGCATATGACGTAGAATACCGGGAATATGGCGGATTGCTCAAATGCATTGAATACAAGTGTACGGCATATTTACGGGAAAGGTCATCAGTCCAAATCCTTTGTTTGGTATCAATCGATAAACGCATGCAAGGCCTCTATGGTTCAGTTTCGGTTCTCATTATGAATTGTCAATCATAAAATGATTAAATTAAATTTCGCGAATTTGAAATTTTATTATTGTAATACATATAATAACATAATTTAAGGATTTAATTTCGCGAATTTAATGTCCTCACGAAATTTGCGAAATTAAATACCTCGCGAAATTAAGTATGTTTACAGTAGTTGTCCAGTGCAGGACTGTACTTCACTGCCCGGTACCCAGTAGGTACTGGGTTCAAGCCCTTACACAACCACCAGGTTGCATCCTTGGGCAAGACAAGTTAAAGGGACTAGCCTAGATTCCACTTAGAATTAAAAACTTATGGAAATGCTCTAATTAAAGCTTAGAAGT
>JXSR01S024278.1:0-12223 GCA_000969725.1 Ophiothrix spiculata
GCCATGGGAATATCATGAGCCATTTTCAGGATGCTGGCTCTGCATTGAATTGGTACAACAATTTGATTGACAGATCTGGTCATCTGTGAATTACCTCCACCTAGATTTTTAGACCATTGCCTCATTATGATACCATCGTGAATATAAAAACACACTCTGTGTTTATGCAAATCAATTTCCGGAACTAATCTGTGAGGTGTCAAGCCCAAATAAAATTTTATCCAAAATTTAAAGATATAAATGATCAAAGCAAAATAAAATCTTCTTTACTCAATTAATAAAGGTGCTATGGCACTATCTCACAAGGGGTGTGTTTCTTCAAAATGTCAAATCTCGTTTAGGGACTACAGTCAATCTTCGAAATAAGCTCCCTGTTTCGCTGTTGGTTTGTTTTACTCATTAACGCGTGTTGTCAAAGAGTACTCTGCGCCGTACGCGACACACTGCAATTCACGCAGTTGCATGTGATTGGTTGTTCCCACGATCGCCACGCCAAGTTCTTGTCACTGGGGAAAATTGACCAGTCAAAACGATCGTCATGTGTCAGCTGTGTCAGGTGATCTAAACTCTGAATTACGCGTATGCACAATTGTTTGAATGTTTTGGACACGATTGTCAGGGAGTTTATTTATAAGATAGACTTTATTTAAAACATTTCTGGTTACACCAAGGATTCATAAATCAGTACTCACTTTGGTAGTAGCCCTATGGGATGATCGCCATCTTGGATTATTTCTCATGGAAGGTGAGGTATTGTACCTACAGCATTTTATGGCTGCACATGCTCATTTCGAGATTGTCCAAAACAGAATTGAAAGTTAATTGGCATTCCATTCAGCTCTGCATCAAGGGAAGTTTTACACAATTTGACAAGCCATGAGATCTGTTTGTGAATCCAGAGTTTTTAAATAACAAATAGTTTCTACTGAATAGAAGAAATAAAATCCAAACAAAATTTTCGCTACCAAACATTTGGTCATGACGTCACCAAATATTTGCCAGCGAATCAAACATAATTTTACTTCATGTACAACAACAGACTGGCAACAAACACTGGTTCCCTTTTCAAATTCCTTGGTTGACATCACAAGCTCTGTGTTCACATACACTTAAGCTGATATTTTCACCCCAAATGACAACGCAAATCAATTCACACTTAAAATTCAAACGGACTGCGACAGCAGACGACATGCAAACACAATAGAAAGTTACGCTTTTGTCAGCTCGGTTTGCGTTGCTGTAAGTGGCGTTTGGATATTGATGTATCGGAAGTATTCAAAATGCAAAGCTACACATGCTCGATGCATTTGCGTCAAGTCGGAATCCAGCTTTATATGTTATTTTTTGACCCCTACCCTTGGCAAATATAACAAATAGTTTCTACTGAATAGAAGAAATAAAATAGACTTACGGTGAAAACATAATTTGGCCTCCAAACAAAATTTTCGCTACCAAACATTTGGTCGCAGCGGCACCAAATATTTGCCATCGAATTTAAAGTATGAACCGGTAACAAACATTTGGTGCAATTATGTATATGGCAATCCAATACATGTGCAATCTAGCGCGACATTTTATTTGGTCTCAACTCGGTGTTGAATTTTATTTTATTTGGAGTCACTCATCATTTTGACGTCATGACCAAATGTTTGGTAGCGAAAATTTTGTTTGGAGGCCGACTATGTTTTCACCCATATTGTATGAAGGACACTGTCCTCAGATTCATTAATATCATTGACAATATCTTTAGCAAATCTCTTATGCATATGAAATATTTATAAATCATATAAGCTCATAATTTGACAAAAGTCACTTTTTTCAAATTTCTTTTGCATATGAAGACTTTATAAATCATGTAAGCTCATACTTGACAAAAGTCACTTTTTTGTAATTTCTTTTGCATATGAAAGGTTTATAAATGATGTAAACTCTCTCTTGACGAGAATTGTAAATCTGCTATTTCTCTTGTGAGCTATTGAGTGATACTTATCACCATGGCAACTAATTCTGTCAGATACTTCTCTTTTTGAAGGAAACCTTTTAGAATCTAACTATCATGAGGATAATATTTTCTGTGAATAATGAATAGAACGATGGAGGACACATTTAATTCCCAGTACGGATGAGAAGATAATTTTGATCTTGTGTCAAGGAAGAGAAAGATTAGATTCTGTTTAGTATTCATCATGATGTGAATGACTTTATAAGCAACAATAATGACTTTGAGAAATCAGCGCTCTTTAAATTGAAGTTCATATTTCATTTTGTAAATGTTTTTAATTCTATCTTAAATCTCTCTTGTACATACGAGTAGATGAGTATTTGCTTTGATAAGACCTTACATCAAGGAAAAAGGTCCAAATTTAACATAATATGTTCCCTTAAAATAAGCAACATTCTTTAATGTGTATTTCAAAGTCAGAATGTAACAGACTTTATAAGCAACAATAAGATTGACCTTGAGAAATCAGCGCTCTTTATATTTCATATTTGCTTTATTTTGTAAATCATGTTTTCTAGTTCTACAAACAATCTGGCTTAAAATTACATACATTCATGCTCTGGTTATTTGTTAATTTACATTTGAGATCCCAAATTTAATTCCACACGAAATGTATTAGTACACATATGCATTTGGTGTGTTTTCTTCATAGTCTTCATGACAAAACAAGTTCAGAGAACAATTTACATATTGATGCCTGTAGTAAGTCATGATTCTTCATCAATGCCTTGTAACTCATACTCAAAATTTCCAACATCCCACTCACTTCCTTTGATTATATCACACAATGTAGCAAATAGATGTAAAGAGAATGGACTTGCAGTTCAGTGACTGGCAATTTCCATAGCAACAAGTATTGAACTTCTTACAAAAGTTACAAAGTAGTTGAAAAGAGGACTTTGAATTAATCATAAATGACAAGTGTTTTTGATGATACTTCATGTGTCAAAAAAAATCGTAGGATCCACTCAATAGGTCCATGTAAGAAAACATACCCAGAAAATTGAGAAAAAAGGTGGGTTTTTTTAAAGGTAGGGAGCGGTTCATTGAGAATATTAATCAATCTGCTGTTTTCAAAAGGTTTTTCTTTTTACCAATGTTGTATTTTGGGGATTTTTACACTGAATGTTGTTTTTTTTTCAAAACTCATTTGGTGCAACTGGCAAAACAAGCAGGTTTCTTCAAAATGGCTAATCAAGTTTTGGATCTACTTAAAACATATCTGGTCACACTAAGGATTTTATATAGGGAAGTCATTTTGACCATGTGTTAACCCTATGAGATGGTAGCCGTCTGGAGTTGTTTCTTACAGTGGGTGAGTTATTGTACCTCCGGCATTTTATGGCTGCGCGTACCACTTTTTGAGGCTGTTTGAAATAGAATTAAAAGTAAATTGGCATATTTAGCTCAGCTATGCATGAAGTGAACATTTACATAACCTGATCAGCTATTAGATCTGTTTCTTATAAATCCAGAGGTACAACAACCCTGCTCTATGTGCAAAAAATGGCAGTAGGCACAAGTTCCCGCTTTTGAATTCCTTGGTTCACATACCCTTACATTCTGATATCTCTGTGCCCCCTTCCCGGGGCAGAAATCACAAACAGTATCTACTGCATGAAATGAAACTTTAATCGCATATTGTACAAATGACAGTGTCCACAGATTCATTATTAATATCATTGATATTTAAAACATTGACAATATCACACCAAATGTCACCTTTTGCAAATTTATTTTGCATATGAAAGGTTTATATATCATGTAAGCTCATTTGACAAACAGAGGTGGTTTTCAGGATATCCCACAATGCATTATTCTGATACACTGATTGTATAATATGCCTGCAAATCCAATTCAACTCCTATACTTATGTACAGGTTGCTGAGGTTTTTGAGGTGTCAGCAATGTGGGTAAACACTGGGCTAGTGTGAAAATAAACACATCCCTAGAAAGATATGAATGAGTACTATTCAATGGAATTCTCAAATTCCTAATAGCCCCTTATCCAGAAAACCATTATTGCCTATTACATATCAGTATATCAGAATGATGCATTGTGGGATATCCTGAAAACCACCTCTGTTTGACAAAAGTCACCTTTTGCAAATTTCTTTTGCATATGAAGACTTTATAAATCATATAAGCTCATACTTGACAAAGTCACTGTTTTGTAGTTTCTTTTGCATATGAAGGCTTTATAAATGATGTAAACTCTCTCTTGAAGAGAATTGTAAATCTGCTATTTCTCTAGTGAGCTATTGAGTGATACTTATCACCATGGCGACTAATTCTGTCAGATACTTCTATTTTTGAAGGAAACCTTTTAGAATCTTAATATCAGGAGGATATTGTTTTCTGTGAATAATGAATAGAGCGACGGAGGACACATTTAATCCCCACTGCAGATGAGAAGATAATTTTGATCTTGTGTCAAGGAAGAGAAAGATGAGATACTGTTTAGTATTCATCTTCCGTCGAGATCCATGACACACATCTTTTCCAATTATCTTTATCACACATTGCACTTCCAAGCTCATTGACGTTCAAGCCAGTATCTCTACATATGGTATCAGGGTACTTTAATGGTCTACAGCCTCTGTTTGGACATGGCAGTCTCCAAAGAAGAAGGTCCGATATGAATTGGTCCTTGGCTCGAAAGCAGTGACCAGCAAACTGGGCTCTTCTTTGTGCCACGGTTGTAGAGATGGAGGGTAAATCACCATAAATCTGATGCTTAGTTGGATGTTGTTTCCAGGACATATTTTGGACGCTCATTAGTAGCCTGGTGTAGGTGCCATCTAAGCGGTCTTGAAGCTCTTTCTTCATAGTCCATGTTTCTGCACCATACAATAATATGCTTTCAACACAGGCCCTGAAGAATTCAATCTTGGTTGCCCTGGTAATAATGACTTTGAGAAATCAGCGCTCTTTAAATTAAAGTTCATTTTTGACTTTTTTAATGTTATTCTACAGCAAGTCTCTCTTGCACATAGGTGATTGTTTGCTTTGGTGTAACTACATCAAGGCACAAAGTCCAAATTAAAGATTTTATGATCCTTAAGCAAATGGCATTTAAGCAGCAATGAGATTTGCTTTGAGAAACTATCACTCTTTAAAGTTCATAATTTTGATTTTTTAAATCAAAATTATGTATTCTAATTCTACAGTGAGTTTGTATGGCATAAAGATTGCCCTTGGTTTGGTAAGATCAAAGGGACTACTAAGTCCAAATTACAGATTGTATGTGTTCTTCTGAAATTAGTCTAAATGTTTTAAATATGCATTGAATCTCTTGCATATAATAAAAATTAGTAACAATATTTATTTTGCAAATTGTCCAATACTTACATTAAATACCTGTGCTGAAATTTACAAGATATATTGTGAAGGAGTTATATCCAAAATTGCAATCTTTTCAAACATTTTCTTTCCTTTCTTATCATCTCTCCTAATGCTTATGTTGCATTTTATCTTCACATGTGTAATAACTACATTTCAGCATATAGCACTTACCACAGGGAAGGATTTTCTAGTGAAATTGCCAATTTTGACTCTTTTCTTGTGGATTGAAGTGTCAGTTTTTGTCAATTAACTTGTTAAATTGCTTTCTTTGTCAACCACACTATGGCTATTTATATTCATTCGAAGGTCACAACTAAGGAATAATACAGTCTATTGGACGCTATAACAATCACTTGAAATTGCCTGTGTTCCCATCAATTCATTCAATTTATTTGTGAAAAAAGTAATTTGTAGGTGGCTATTTTGTCTGAATTCAGCCAATTTGCTGGTAAAAGAATCGTTTGACATATGGACATATGTCAAGCCATTGTCTACTACAAGGAAAACTAAAAAGCAATTTGCAGGTGCGGACAATTCACTAAACACAGGGTGTAAGCCAGCTAGATATGATTTTTTGGGCTGAAAATAGAAATTAAATGGATATTTCAAGACAATTTTTAATGTTTGTGAAGATTGTGACATTAAAGTAACAAGTCACCATTCACAATTGAATATTGTAAAAGTCAGTGTAAAATAAATATTGGTGATTTATTTTATAATGTTGCACACTGCTCAAGAAGCAGGAGATATGTAACAGACTCTCCATGTAGAATTAGACAATATAAAATAAGATTTAAAAAAATCAAAACATGAACTTTTAAAGAGCACAAATTAACAAAGTCAATTTAATAGTTGCCAATAAAGTCATTTGCATCTCAATTTTACAAAGCAAATTATAAAGAATGTTACATTTTTTTTCTTAAAAAACATAAAATATTTAATTTGGACTTGGAAGTCCCCATGGTCTTACCAAAGCAAAGAATACCTGTACAAGAAAAAGAAAAACACGTTTTTGAAATAATCTGTTGACAACATTTGGAACTTGTTCATGGACGGAAAATCACTAGTAAGGGTGAAAACAGTCGGCCTCCAAACAAAATTTTTCGCTACCAAACATTTGGTCATGACATTAAACTGATGAGTGACTCTAAATAAAATAACTTCAACACCGAGTTCAGACCAAATAAAATGTTGCGCTAAATTGCATATGTATTGAATTGCCATATACATTGCACCAAATCTTGTTGCGGGTTCATACTTCGATGGCAAATATTTGACGTCACGACCAAATGTTTGGTAACGAAAATTTTGTTTGAAGGCCGACTATGTTTTGAGCCTAAAATCTTCATGTGTAATTTAGAGACTCTATACCTCATGTACCCCAACAAATGTGATATTCTGACATGTGTAAGTAGGCAAAAAAGTGCAGTAAACATGTCATTCCTCCATATCCGTGAAAAAGGACTGTCCCCTTAAGGATCATGAACTCTTTGGACTTTGTCCTCATTTATGGTCTCACCAAAGCAATAACTATCTACATGCAAGAGAGACTAGCTGCAGAATTTTTTGGTCTCATCTGAAAGCTGAGATTTTAAGCTTTAAAATGACACCTTGATTTTAGTTATTGGATATTCGGTTGCGAAGTTACACCCAAATTGATAAAAGGCATCGGGCTGATTCGGAAAACTATAGTTCTGAGAAAATTGAGTTTAAAGTTTTTGTACTTTGTAAATTTTGAATGGAGAGAGGATTTTTAGCTTGGTTTTCAATACATTTTTCTTATGTTTTGGATGTTGGAACCTGATTAATATGATGGAATACATTTCAATGATAACCTTTCTGATGAAATTAGAAATTCGACCTTGGACGTGATTTTTTACTATGCTTAGCTTCAATGGCCCGTATCTCGTAATGTACTATGCCGGTATTAAGGTACCTTTCGATATGACGATCCACATATTATTTTAATTTTTAAAAAGCAAAAATTGAACTTTAAACAGTGTTGATTGTCTTATAGATTCAAAACAAAAGGAAACAGCACGGGAAAACATAAGGTGGTGTTGGTCATGCTTTGGCTAACTGAGATTTATTCCATACTTTCTTCATAGCCATGTACATATATGATACGTTTTTTAGCAATGTGTGATATAACACCTTTGTACCCTTCAGAGAGCCAAGTCTGAAAAAAGGCTCCCAGACAGGCCAGTCTAGGATTCTAGCTTTGTATCTTTATATCGATCATTTAGTTCGCTGATGAAGGAAACTAAGTATAAAAGATGTAAGACCGCAATGACTTGATCTAAATGTATTCTAGATGTTATAGACATTAGATTATTATAATTTTGGTAACAGCGAATATAAGCAGAATATAAGCAGATGTAGGACAACCAAGTTCCGACAACAGCAGAAGACAGCTCAGTCCACCAGCGAATATAAGCACATGTAAAGGGCTCAGCCTAACAGAGTCTTTGACATATAGATTTCGAATATGACAATTGTAAGCAAAAGCTTCAGATATAAGACAGCTCAGACCAGATCTTTAGTACTTGAGCAATCATATAGACATTAGATTCGTAACTGTCTTTTGAGGAAGTATATGTGATGGCCAAAAACTTAAAATTAAACCCACGGTTTTTCGCAATTGCCATAACTATGGGAGAGGAGGGTGGGTTTTTAACACATCTCAGTCAGTGCCAAAAACATTTATGAACCTTTCTGAATTCTCCCTCCACTGTCCAGCAATGCCATTAACTGCTTGGATGATTATCAATAGCCTTCCTCATTGACACAACAAAACATTCCCCCAGAATAGGTTAGAGATTTACAACCTGTAATAAACTAGCCAGCTTTGGTAAATAATTGGTGTTCACACGGCAGCATATATCTTGGTGTTCATATGGCAATTATTACCTTACATGTTAGCCCTTACATTAATGACCAACACCCTCTTTTAACTAACTCCAACTCCCCCCTCGCAACCTTGGTCGAGTTGGATATTTTTCACAAAGACAATCTTGTTTTCATTTTGACAAGCTTCATGAAAACCTATTTCGTAATGCTGCTTAAAAATCACATTCTGACTTTGAAATGCGAATTCAAGAATGTTTCTTTTTTCAAGGATTGGACTTTGTCCCTTGATGTATGATATGGCTAAAAAAAAAATACTTTGTCTCAAAGCTTGCGAGAAATTTCAGAGTTGACGCGGTATGCGATTTTTTTTTAAAGTTGTGCACTTAGCAGTATAGCGTTGTAGGAATGTAGGTGAGTTATCTTCATGAGCCGCATAAGGAATGTAGGTGTATTGCTACATTCACCTACATTCCTTATCCACTCTCATCCGTATCACCGTGGACATGGTGGACGCCATCTTTCTGACATGTCTTTGATCCTGTAGTGTGGTTGCCAAATATTGCGCCCAAGCACTGCGATTTCATCAAAAACTGTGGCACAAAATGCCGTGCAAAGCGCTAAAATAGTCGCCCAATTGGGCTACAATCAACACAACATAAACATGGTGGGTGTCATAGGTCATAGTCTCTGATACGCACTACACTTTCAAGGGTCAATGTACGATGCCTATGGCAGCGATGCACATAGTACAGTAGATGAGCTTAAATTGGGAGAGGGCGCTATAAATGAAAAATAGCTCAGACAGAGTTGGTCGGAATTTTTTTCAGCTTTTTTTTTGTGAGTTTTTCTAAAATAAAAAAAAAACGAAAAAAAAAATAAAGTCTGACTTTTGCAGAATCAAATGCGCACGTAAAAACAAATGCGCGCGCAAGCTTTGAGACAAAGTATTTTTTTTTTAGCCTATTACCAAAGCAAACTGTCATCTATGTACAAGAAAGATTTGCTGTAGAATTTAGAAAACATAAAAAAATCAAATATGAAATTTTATTTAAAGAGCGCTGATTTCTCAAATTCACTATTATTGTTGCTTGTAGAGTCATTCAAATCCAAAATATGAAATGCACATTAACAAATTTTGCTAATTTTAAGGGAACATTTTGGGTTATCTGTATGCCAGAGAGACTCATTGTAGAATTAAAACATTTTGACTTTGAAATACAAATTTAATAATGTTTTAAAATTTTCATAATGAAATCTTGTATTGTCTTACTAAAGTAAATAGTACCTATGTGCATTTTACTGTTGCTTAAAAGTCATAGTATATGAAATGCAAAATGAAGAATGTTTCTAAAATGTTCTTAAGGATCATAAAATCTTTAATTTGGACTTTGTCCCTGGATGTAGTTTCACTAAAACAAACACTCACCTATGTGCAAGAGAGATTTGCTGTAGAATTAGAAATTATAAAAAAAAAATCAAATATGACTTTAATTTAAAGAGCGCTGATTTTCCAAAGTCAATCATCTTGTTGCTTATAAAGTCATTCACATCATGATGAATACTAAACAGAATCTTATCTTTCTCTTCCTTGACACAAGATCAAAATTATCTTCTCATCCGTACTGGGAATTAAATGTGTCCTCCATCGTTCTATTCATTATTCACAGAAAACATTATCCTCATGATGTTAAGATTCTAAAAGGTTTCCTTCAAAAATATAAGTATCTGACAGAATTAGTCGCCATGGTGATAAGTATCACTCAATAGCTCACTAGAGAAATAGCAGATTTACAATTCTCTTTAGAAGAGAGTTTACATCATTTATAAAGCCTTCATATGCAAAAGAAATTACAAAAAAGTGACTTTTGTCAAGTATGAGCTTACATGATTTATAAAGTCTTCATATGCAAAAGAAATTTGCAAAAGGTGACTTTTGTCAAGTATGAGCTTACATGATTTATTAAGTCTTCATATGCAAAAGAAATTTGCAAAAGGTGACTTTTGTCAAGTATGAGCTTATTATATGATTTATAAACCTTTCATATGCATACGAAATTTGCAAAAGATGACTTTTGGTGTGATATTGTCAATGTTTTAAATATCAATAATAAATGAATATGCGGATACTATCCGTTGCACAATATGTCCATTAAAGATACATTTCTTCTATTCAGTAGATTTTGTAACTTTTGCTATGGATATAGCCAGTCACCGCACTGCAAGTCCATTCACTTTATACATCTATTTGCTATATTGGGCTTTTACAGTTGAAATCCTCACACCCCCTTTGGAAGACATTACCTTAATCTCCCACACAGGGAGTGTGAATTTCAAATGGGAGTAGCCTAAATTGGTGACTCCATTTACAATTCACGCTCCCTGTGTGGGAGATTAAGGTAATGTCTTCCATAGGGGGTGTGTGGACTTCAACTGGAATAGCCCATTGCGTGATATTATCAGAGGAAGTGAGTGGGATGTTGAAAATATCAAGTGTGAGTTACAGGACATTGATGAAAAATCATAACTACAGGCATCAATATGGATATTTTTCTATGAACTTGTTTTGTCATGAAGAAAACACACCAAATGCACATGTACTAAACCTGTCATGTGGAATTAAATTCGGGATCCCAAATGTAATTCAACAAATGACCATAGCATGAATGTATGTAACTTTAAGCCAGATTGTTTGTAAAATTAGAAAACATGATTTACAAAATTAAGCAAATATGAAATATAAAGAGTGCTGATTTCTCAGTCAATCTTATTGTTGCTTATGAAGTCATTCACATTCTGAATTTGAAATACACATTAAAGAATGTTGCTAATTTTAAGGGAACATAAAATCTGCAATTTGTACTATCTATTATATACAATCAAACAGTTCATCTTTAGGACTTTAGAACTACATCTTATTAATCTCACTTTAGAAAATCACACAAAATGCTCTTTATAGTCCAAAAAAGAGTTATATGCAGGAACCAAATTGCTGCTTGTACAGCGACTCAGTGATGCTTGGTACCAGTGTGATGTGTTTTGGAAACGGAAGGCTGTTGATTCGAATCCTGGTGAAAGCACTCATTTTTCACCCTTTTGACTAGATATGGAAAACGTTAAGAAAACTGTTAAGGTTGAAGTGACTTTGTTTAGCATGCTCTTATTCCTTTGCATTAGTTCGATTAATAGAACCCTTGTTTTTTCGGTCGACACAAACCAACATGAGGGATATAACTACCAATTTCAGTGATCTGAAAACCACGTTACTCCCTATACCCCGAAATTCGGGAGGGGCGATCAGTCTACTATGTAGAACTCGGGCTATCTAGTAAGTGGTATGATGTGATAGTGGATCTATATTATTGATAGTAACATGGAAAATATCAAGGTCCTAGGATCGGACTACCTTTGCATCAAGTCCCTCACAAACCGATTCCTGAAACTTTTTTTTTTTTGGGGGGGGGAGGGAGGGAGGATTATGATTTGTACCCATTTGTATTGGCCTTTTCTGAACAGTCCTGACTCAATGTAGTTTATACAAAATATTATGAAACCTAAGATGACATATGTAAAATTGATGGTGTGTTGAGAATAAAAGGATATTTCTGGTTGATGACTCACTCAAGAGGAAAGATTTTATCATCAGAATCCACTTGTCATGTTTAGAGAAAACATTGACTTCTCAATTGTGACCATCCATCTCAAACGAGGCATAAATGCAGCAAACATCATTTAGAGCTACAGGTTAAAAACTACATGTCAAGAATGTAATTTACCAAAATTGATTTTTGTCGGATTCACAATCCTTGTGCTTATTTCAAAACACTAGCAATATGTCATTTCAAGAAAGTGATTGGAAAAATTAAATATATCTATATTTTGAGGACAATCAACAGAAAATATAGGGCTTACTGATCTTTGAATGCACTATCTTGGTTATACATTTTACTCCCTGACAACCTTTGATGGACCATAACTTGATTTTTGGAAATCAAGTGAAGTTCATTGAGTTGTCATTTTAATCCTTAT
>JXSR01S024279.1:3068-14670 GCA_000969725.1 Ophiothrix spiculata
AAACACTGGATAGTCACACCACCATCACATATAGATATATTGCAAATCAATTTGCTGTCAATTTGAGCCATTTCTGTGTACATTTTTGTACTTTTTTGGATTTTACTACACTTTTCAGCTTTATTTAAAGAATTACATAAGTTTTTAATTCTAAGTGGAATCTATGCTAGTCCCTTTAAGTTTGAGTTGCAATTGTGGAAGTTGAGATGTGATTGTATTTTGATCAGGGTGCTTAGATCTTTACAAATTAACCCTCTACTTGGCGTAATAATAATGGTTTAGTTCAAACTCAAATGTAAGCTGGCAAGTTTTCTGTGATTTAAAACACCAAGTTTGGTGATTTTCCGCGATATGCTTTCACATGGGAAAATGTTTACATGTAATACATGTAAATATAACAAGCGCAACAATATTATATATAGAGTTTATTTTAATGAATTCAATTTTTATTGGTCCATTTTGGGGTTATACTTTATTCTCATTATTTGTTCATCAATTTTATTTTTGTTAAGAAAAAAAATGTTTTACATGAATTTGAGTGTTTTCCGTGTTTTCGGTTAAGTCCATGATTTTTCGTTTTTTCGGTGACACATAAAACTTGCCAAGCCTAACCCTAACCTCCTACCTACCCCTTTTCGTTCTCAATCGATCTCCTTGGAAATAAGAGCGTCAAAAATTGGTGGTTTCCACCGGGCCTTGAACCAGGGACCTCTCACATTCCAATCCCATGTCCACCTATACCAGGCCACCCGGGGGCGCTGCCTAGGCAGCAATTTTGTGCCCATATAGGACCTCGTCTATGACGTATTCAGACTTCGTCAATTTTGGTGATTTTCTCTTGTAAGCTTTTGTAACCTTTGGGAGCTTTAGGGTTAATGCTGATCTACTCACAGGTCAAATTGCTAGAATTTTTACACTGTTAAAATAATGAAATCTGCAGGATGCAGCTAAATCTGCGCCAATACTGCAACATTGAAACAAATATACAAACATGTAACCTCCCCAGGCAATGAGGGTGAAGTGCCTCACCCAAGGGCACAACACGTTGACATAAGTTGGGCTTGAACTCACAATCTATGGATTACGAGATGGATGCCTAACCTACCCGGCCACACTTTCGATCCTTCTTTCAATAAAAGCTACTTAAATATTTTGTTATCAAGTTTTTTATCCAGTGAAAGATGCTGCACATAGAATTTGTTGAAAATAATATTTCTTCATGCCAAATTTATTGGATAAGCTATCCCTCAAACTCATAAAAAGTGACTCTTCGTTGACTAGCATTTAATATATGATTTAATAAGACCCTGTTATGTCTATTCTGTCAGTGAACGCATAAACATACTGGCTTAATGATATAAACACACACCTATAAACGAGGAGCTTCCAGTCTCCGCAAAGATGTTAATTTGATATGTGTTTATATAAGTTGTGATTAACTACTTAATCAAACCAGTAAGCTTGTAGTCTCCAGCAAAGATGTTAATATGTTACGTTTGGGTAAGGTGTGATTAACTGTCTGTGTAAAACAGTAGCTTGAAGTCTGCAAAGATGTTGATTTGATGAAACACTTGCATATAGGTGTGACTAAGACTTTGACTTAATTATTTGTGTTTAGTTAACAGAAATGTTTCTTGATTGATTAATTATTTTATGAATGAATAAATAATGTTTCATCAGTCATAATGCTTGATGAAGACTCACACTGCACACCTTATTAGTAGTGGTTCTGAGTACAAACCTCAGTTCTTACAACAATAAAATTATCGATTTACTGGAATAAATTAATATAATATGATGATGCTTATTTCCAACTTGTTAGTGTAAAATAGTGATTTGTGCCTCCACTTTCAAAGTTCAACAGAAATCACAATAACAAATACCAAGCTGTCAGATTTGTAGGTGAAATGAAAGCAGGAACATGGACTGAACACATTTTTAAAATTTATCAAATGGTAAATAGTCATTCTCAATGGTATAGGTTAACTTATTCCAGTTGACACAATACCTACTAGATTTATAATCAACTTCTCTCGATCGATGAAACGTTATAACATATATGGCTTCGGCTAGGACAAAGATGTGCATTTCAAAAACCAAAATTGCCCAAGGTGATGGCGGTCAAATCAGGAAACGTCTTACTACCCTTTTTTCTTTCATGTAAAAATAGTTAGGTCCCTTAACCCTAACCCTCCTACGTACTACAAAGTACTTCAGTAAGAAATCAAGAATTCGCCTAAGTCCGAATACGTCACAGACGGCGGATATAAATGATCCGGGAATTGCTGCCCGGGCAGGCCACGCTCGGTGGTTTGGCATAGCTGGACATTGGATCGGGATAGCGGGGGCCAGGGGTAACCAGAAATTTTTTCATGACGTATTCGGACTAAGACTGTATTTATGCGTGCGAGAGTAAGGGTTATTGAGTACCATCAACGTGTAGTATATATGCATCACTTAACCCTTACCCTCCTACGTACTACAAAGTACTACAGTAAGAAATCAAGAATTTGCCTAAGTCCGAATACGACACAGACGGCGGATATAAATGATCAGGGAATTGCTGCCCGGGCACGTGGCATAGCTGACATTGGATCGGGATAGCGGGGGTCAGGGTTCAAATCCCGGGGGAACCGGAATTTTTTTAATGACGTATTCGGACTTAGACTGTATTTAAGCATGCGAGAGTAAGGTTTAATGTCAATGTTGTCACACAGCTGACAATTTTTCCACTTTTTGCACAGGTGTTCATCTCAAGGTAACAATTTTTGAAGAAAACTGGCTCCAAAACATTTGAGCCATTTTTAGTCAAAATACTGATTTTTTTTAAAAGTAAAAATGGCTGTCAGAATACAATATTTTCATAATAATGGCTTAAAAGTCAATTGAAAATACTTTGTTCAAAGTTATTGGAAATTGTTGCAAAATACTTTTGGTTTAAAAAGTTCATATTGATATTCCAAACTCAAAATGGTCACCAAAATACCTTATTTTCATTCAAATTGACTAAAACTGCCTTTAAAATACCTAATATTGTATATAATCCACAGAATATAACATTGAGGATTGTAACATGGTCATTTAATCCCTAATTATGTTGTTATCCTGTTTTAAATTTATTTCAAGGTGCTCCATACTTTGATCCAAAATTGACACCAAAATATATTTTATGTGCAAAAAAGAGTTGAAGCTACCAGATGATCAAAATAATTGGTGAAAAATTAGTTTCAGGGTTACAAGAGTAACGTATGTCCCCGGTGAAGTTATTAAAAGTCTTGAAATCCAAAATTGGGAGCATAATTAATCTATGAAAAATTCAATTTTCCAACTCGATCAAAGTTTTACACCATATTTATAAAGATAATCAAAGATCAAAACCAAACCTGCCAAACAAGTTGCACTTTTTGATATTAAGGCTAAAACTTGCCAATCCCCCCATTTTTTTTGGTGTGTGTGTTTGTGGAGGGGGGATGTGATGTGAGTGTGCCTATTCCGGTGACGTTGAACCAGCCAGGTAGTCAAATTGCGAAGGGTTGTTGTTGAATGGCCTTAATGCGTTTGCCAAAGTTAACCTAAAGATTGAGAAGCCGTATGGTGATAGATGTACCGAGTCCCATTGATATATCGGATTACCATTGATGTTCCTCAGGTCGGGATGAATTATGCTGGAGTGGATTATTACATGGGCATGATTAATGTCTTCTGTACACACTTTATGAGCAAATTTGTTTAACTTCTTTGTTTTGCGCCCGTCCCCTTAGGGGCATAATCAATATAGAGACGAGCAATCGCTCGGGCCGCCCATGCCATGAAGCCAAGTAATTGATCGTCTTATCTTTGCATTTCGCTCATCTGTGGCAACAAATTTAGTAATATAATGGTGAATAATATCAATACGTACCAAACTATCTAATCTATAATGATTGCTCGACCTAGGTATTGACTTGGCTTGGGTCAAGAAGATCGGCTCGTCCTTGCTTGGCTCGGGTGAGTTGCTCGGGTCTAAATTGATTATCACTAGGAGATTGAATTTGGTTGCATATGGCCATTTTGATTTCATACGGCCACAAACAATTTCATATGGATTTAATGAATCCAAAACGGTTTCTGACAGTTGCTTAGCCTATTCAGATGATAGAAACCAGTAAACATCTTTGCAAATGGTTTGAATGAAATGTTAACATTTTCACTCCAAGTCCTTTTTTATCCTCTGAATCAAAATAGACTTCAAAGATTCTTGCTGGTTTAGATTCACTGAATAGGATAAGCAGCTAGGAGAAACTATTTTGGATTCAGTAAATCCATATGAAATTGTTTGTGGCCGTGTGAAATCAAAATGGCCATTTGCAACCAAATTCAATCTCCTAGTGTATGTCCCTTACTTTTTATGATAAATATGATAAACGTAGCAATATGTCTGACCAGATTATTCTGGTTTGGGGAAGCATGTTACGTAGATTTTTTAAATTGTTTTCAATTACATCTTTAATGTCTTTAGTTTCTGCCTTGAAGATGTCATTGGTCCCAATGTGTATGATGATGGTAGATCGATATGTTTTTTTGCACAGTTCATTTTAAATATTTTCTAGCAATATCGATGACCTTCCCCCCTGGATACCCTTTCCAGCTAACAATTCCGCCCCCAGTCAATTGTGGGTTATATCTCCCCGCTCTTCTCACAATCGAATCTCCAAATACCCAAGTACGGTCTTGGCAGGAGTTACCTGCAATGAATCAAATGTGTTTTTAAGATGATTACCTTTATTAATATTAGATTTGGTCTAATATATGAACGGACGAAGCTGCTCTACCTGATACTGACATGAATGAAATAAAGGCACTATAATGTGGAGTTCAATTGCTGCCCATAATTGACTTAAATTAAATTGATCTCTAAAACTGAAAAAATTCACTAGGCTCCTTCTGTAAGACTGCCACGTTCCTTGGGCTAGGGATGCATTTAACAGGCGTTCAGTTTGAAGTCCTAAATTCTCCAAAGAAACTTTGGAACAGGAGTGCTGTGTATGTCTGCTGATGGTGCTTGTTCCTGGAAGCGTTCCATCTGGAGGCGAGAAAGAGCATCAGCTATATCATTCAATCTTCCTTCAATGTGCCTTGCACATAGGGTTACTTTGCACATTTAGGGACCAAAAAATCGCATTAATTTCATGATATTTTTACACTTTGAAGCTTGCTTGTTTATAATTGCCACCACTGTTTTGTTGTCTGTCCTAACTATTATTCTTTTCCCTTTTATAAGATCTCCCCAGACTACAATTGCACATAGAACTGGGAAAAAACTCCATCCACGCTATTGAATGGGTTTTAGCCATATTTTCCAGCCATTTTCCTTGGAACCACTTGTTATTGAAGAAACCTCCAAATCCAATACCCCCACTTGCATCTGAAAATAATTGGAAATCTTCTTGTAAATGCCATAATTGATTTTGAATGATTGAGGAACCATTAAACTGATTTAAAAATGTTTGCCCCATTCTAAGATCATTTTTTGCTCCTTCGTTTAACCAAACTAAATGCCATGATTTCTTAACACCACAAGTTAAATTGATCAATCTATGTAGAAATGCTCTTCCTGGTGAGGTTGCTTTACACACAAATGATAATGACCCAATAAGTGACTGTAATTGCCTAAGAGAGATTTCATTTTTTTGAATCTCGGTCACTTTGTCCTTGATATCTTTGAGTTTCTTCAGAGGAATTGAAGTCACTTGCTTTTCTGCATCTATTTCTAGGCCTAAATAAGTTAATTTGCTTGTTGGACCCTCTGACTTATATGTAGCTTAAGGTACACCCAGATTATTACAAATTTCTTTGAAATACCATACTAAGTATATGCATGATAATTTACTGCTTTCATTTTCTATGCCCGTGAAGAAAAAGTCATCCAAATAATGTGACACATTAACTGAATTTACCACGCTTCTAACCCGCCATTAAAGAAATTTAGAAAAGTTTTGAAATATGCAGGCGAACAAGAGGCTCCCATTGGTAATGCTTTATCAATGAAAATTTTATAATCGAGTTTAATACCTAATAATTGGAAGTCTTCAGGATTGACTGGAAGAAGTCTAAAAGCTGACTCCACATCTGCTTTTGCCATGAGGGTGCCCTTCCCAACTCTAACAACCATCTGAATTGCATCGTCAAAACTTGCATATTTCAGTTTGCAAATCTCTGGGTCAATGCCATCATTAATAGAATTCCAATCGGGAAAAGACAGATGATGAATTAAACGGAACTTTCCTGGTTCTGACTTGGGAACCAAACCAATAGGTGATATCAGTTCTAGAATTGATGACTCTGAAAAAGGACCTGTTTTGTGCTTTAATTTAATTTCCTTTGAAAATTCCATTAATGCCATTTGAGGATCTTGAACTACTGATTTTAAATTGTGAGAATCTCTTTTCGAACTGTCCCCTTTAAATCCCAATTTGAAACCTTCTTGGAACCCATCCGCTAAAATTTTAGCAGATTGTTTAATGGGGTAATTTTCTAATAAAGGAAGCAATGCATCCAACTTATTAGGTGCAACATACACATATATCATGAAGTGATCCAAACTTACAAGTTTGATTTGGTTGGTACATTTGCTGTACAGTTAATGACCCCATGGCTCTGTTGTCCACATCTTGAACATTTATGAATGAATTTGCAGTTTGTTCTGGTGCATTTTTGCTTGCTGTTGAATAAGTAGCAAACCAATTTCTTCCCCTTGAACTCGGGATCCACTCTATTCCCTTTGCCTTTGTTTTGAGGTTGGAACCGAAAATTACTTGGGGAGGGGCTACATACATAGCCCATAGTTTGAAACGATCCATTATAACTCCGGTTATCAAAAAATCCATCATGGATCGCAAGGTACTTAAGAGCTACAGACCTGTCGCAAATATCAGTTATTTATCAAAAATAATTGAAAAAGCTGCATCGTGCCAAGTGACAGACCATGTGGACAGCCATTGCCTCGGTGAGGTTTTCCAATCTGCTTATAAGTAGCACCATAGCACCGAGACTGCCTTACTTCGGGTAAAGAACGATATCCTGCAGTCTATGGATAAAGGTAAAGCTGTCCTCATGGTCTTACTAGACATGTCTGCAGCTTTCGACACGGTCGACCACAAGATCTTGGTCGACAGGATGGAAAGCAAATTTGGTATTGTTGATTCCACAAAATCTTGGTTTAAATCATACTTTGACTGCCGCACCACAAGAGTTACAATTAAGAACCAGTTTTCCAGACAACATACTTTTCATTACTCTCTCCCACAAGGGTCTATAATTGGGCCACAAGCTTTTACTCTGTACACCTCACAGATCGGTGACATTATACGTGATCAATGCATTTCATTCCACTCTTATGCTGATGACATCCAATTATATGCTGAATTCGATCCAAAGGATGAGGATGATTTAAAATGTAAACTTACTGATTTGACTGCTTGTATTGCCAACATTGACAATTTCATGGTTAAGAACACTCTCCAACTTAACCAAGACAAAACCGAATTTATTGTTTTTGCATCCCCTCGCATTCTCCCAAAGTTATCAAACATTACCATTGAGCTTGGTAATACACAGATTTATTCATCGGCCACTGTAAAAAACCTTGGTGCCATCTTGGATGGTAGTCTGAAAATGACTGACCATATCAATTTGATTTGTAAATCTGTGAATTTCCATCTCCAAAACTTGTGGCGTATTTGTCGCTTTATTACATTCGATGCTTGCCACAATGCTGTCAGAGGGTTGGTCCTTTCACGTCTCGATTACGCCAACTCCCTTTTGTTTGGAGAATAGGAAGCTGATCTAAAACGTTTACAGCGCCTGCAGAATAAAGCTACTAGATTGGTTTTCAGTTGTGGTAGGGACCAGCCCTCTGCACCATTGTTGAACAGTTTACATTGGCTACCAGTCAAGCAACGAATTAGCTACAAGTTACTGATGTACGTTTTTAAATGTATTCATTCCGCCACTCCAAGTTATCTTGTTGAACTCATTCATCTTCTGAGAAGTCAATCAACGCATGAATACAGGGCTCGGCTTCGTTCCTCTCAGATCTCACTCGTCTTTCTATTCCCAGATCTTTTAAGACCCTGGCGATTCTTCATTCATTGTTTGTGCTCCTCGGTTGTGGAACAAGCTTCCTATTGATCTGAAAGAGGCAACATCCATCCCTGTGTTCAAGCGGCTGCTTAAAACACACTTGTTTCCTGTGTAGATTTGCTTGTATTTTTCCATTTGTTTTTTCTGTGTTTATTTCTTATTGTAAGGCGCTCTGTTCTTTGTAGGGCGCCATATAAGAACTTGGTAATAATAATAATAATAATAATAAAAGTTCCTGTCAATTGTAGCCCAAGAACGAGTAGGGAGTGCTTGCTGCTTCATCCTAAAATGCTGATCATACGACCGCCAACTCCAACCACGAAAACGTGAGGCTGCCGTACGAATAATATCAGCATATATCAGTAATTCCTGAACCTTTGAAGGATGACGCTACAAATAGATTGCGCAATAAACAAGGAATGCGCTCGTCCAAGTATTGAATGATTGAATTGGACCTTGGGTTTGTTTCGTTTCCACACCAAAGAACCCCCTGATTAACTGAACCCCCTGTTCAAACTGATCGAATTCATCTTTTTGGAGGAGTGCAGCAAAATTAACAAATTCACTGTTCATTATTTTGACAAAAGAATCAAACAGGTATCCAAATCACTGTGAAATTTCAGCCATATGCATATTAAACATTGAAGGAATTACTTCAGTGCAATCTTCATTTTCCAACAAATACATTATTTTTCCCGCTGTTGCCTCACTTGTGATCGGTAATGGAATGGTGATCACCAAAGAAGATAGCGAGGACAGCGGAAGTAATTTAACCTGATTGGTGTTGCTAAGGAAAACAGGTCTATGGTAATGCAATCGTCGCAAATATCAGCACAACTAAAAACGCAGTTTTAAAATTAACACCCACTAAAAACAATTCTGTGTGCAATTTAATGTGCAATTTCTAACTTTTTTATGATTATATATTGCTTCTGGAAGAGCTCTATAGTATTTATGAGTGAGAAATGGTAGAATGTGAGTGGTATAGTGCACTTAAATGCAGGCGCCACACCACAAAATAGCTTCCCATTTACTTACTTACAAAATGACTTCCTAAAAACACCCGAAAACTCAACAATAAATCAACTGGTTGCTTCAACACTGCCTTTTCTCAATTGATTTTGATTTCTTCTAACACAAAATGATGTTGTAAGTACGTACCATCAAGGCAAGATTACTGGACGCTGAAGTAATAACGCCCCCTATCACTGAGAGCCAAATTTTGTATTACCAGAAACAGACGCAAATTATGGAAAACCCTAGAAATTTTACCAAAGTAATCTGGAGATCAAAAATGGCATCGGAGCATCTTTAAATAAACCTAACCCTATAATAAGAACAAAATAGCGACCAAACATTGTCCTCATTTAGGAGGAGGCAGTCAATTTTGCCGATTTTAGAAATGCCGGATTGCGAGCGCTAGTTATTTAGTGTAGTGCACCCTGCAGTGTACATTTACATTACCTGATCAGCTATTTCCGTCAGTTCTGGTCAAATTTCTTACCGGGTCTATTATTTGACAGTGAAAATGATGTGGGTTTTATATATATATATATCAAATTGGAAACCTGAGGAATCTAGTGGAGAAAAACATGGAATTCCAGCAGCCTTTATTTCTCTGCTTCATAGACTACTCTTAAGGCATTTGATTGTGTCCAACATGGAAAGCTGTGGAACATCATGATTGAGATGGGCTTCTCGACACATATAGTAAACCTAATCCGGACCCTATATAGTGGACAAGAAGCAACTGTGAGGACAGAGTCAGGAGATACTGATTGGTTTACCATTGGCCAAGGAGTCCGCCAGGGATGCATTTTGTCACCGTACTTATTTAATATATATGCTGAGTACATCATGCGGAATGCACTTGATGGTTTCTCCGGTGAAGTGTCAATAGGAGGTCGACAACTAAACAATCTTAGGTATGCCGACGATACCACTCTTATTGAAAGAACAGCTCCTGAACTTCAAAACCTCATTGACAGAGTGAAGAGCACAAGTGAAGGGTACGGACTGTTCCTTAATGTAAAGAAAACAAAGGTCGTGATTTATGGTGGCAGTCCAATCCAACCAGTGAAGGCAGATGGAGAGGATGTAGAGGTGGTAAATACTTTCAACTTTCTTGGATCAGTCATTGTGGATGAAGGAGGCAGCTCCCAGGAAATTAGAAGACGTTTGGCAATGGCTAGGACAGCTGCCATCGGACTTGATGTCGTCTGGAAAGACAGGGGAATCACCATAACAACAAAGAAAAGCATTATGAGCGCCCTGGTATTCCCAATTGCCACATATGGGTCTGAGACATGGGCAGTTGGAAAAGCAGACGAAGGTAAAATCCAAGCCTTCGAAATATGGTGTTGGAGAAAGATGTTGAGAATTTCCTGGAGAGAGCATAAAACAAATGAATTTGTCAGATGCCAAGTAGGAGAATACACCCCATTATGTCAGAAAATAATTCGCAACAAACTTCAATATTTTGGGCATATCTCAAGAAGGGAAGGCGACTGTCTAGAGATAATAATTGTTCAAGGAATGATGGAAGGACATCGCAGAAGAGGCAGGCAGAAAACCCGCTGGATAGATGGCATTAGAGAATATACTGGCCTATCTGTCAATGCAGCCTACCATTATGCTCAAGATCGGCACAGTTGGAACGACATCATCAAAAGGGTCACAACGGGTCAGTCATGACTCATAGGACAACGACAACGATATATATATATATATCATTCTTGAACTGACCAGTATGCAGTTACTGTTTGGTTATATGAAAGATGCTTCAATGCCATACCAAGAGTATGTCATAAATCCAGACCTCATAATGAGAGAGACTTAAACCTGCAAACCATATCACATTCAATTAGAACGGGCCAGTTCCTTTGAACACGTACATCCCATTTAGTGACCAAGCAGCAAGCATGTGCTGCGGCACACGCTAGCCGTTCAAGCTGAGCCGTCAGCTACTGGGGGCGGCTAGTGGATTTTGCTCTTAGATTATGGTTCAGTCAGAGCTACATGCAATAGGAAAATTCAGTCAGCATTTTTTTTATATTGAAGGCCAGTCAGACCAGCATGCACACTTAAAACAGTTCTTGATTTTACATTCAACAGCTTTCAGTTGTTGCTGTGTAAATGGACACCTTTATGCCGTCCCAAGATTATGTCATGAATCTTGACCTCATGAAGAGAGACATACCTGTCCAGACATATTTCACCCAAAACAAAATTCACAGCTTTTTTTTATTAATGAACTGACCATGCTATATTGCTGTAGAATTACATAATGGACTCCTTTTAGCTACATTTAATAGGAAAATTCAGTCAGCATTTTTTTATATTGAAGGCCAGTCAGACCAGCATGCATACTTAAAACATTTCTTGATTTTACATTCAACAGCTTTCAGTTGTTGCTGTGTAAATGGACACCTTTATGCCTCCCAAGATTATGTCATAAATCTAGACCTCATGAAGAGAGACA
>JXSR01S024280.1:1137-19192 GCA_000969725.1 Ophiothrix spiculata
GGATTTTCAAAATGCTAAAAAGCTTGTAACTTAGAAACCAACGGTCGGAATCAAGTGAAATTTTCAGTATATATTTATGTTGTACTCTTCTTGTAATTTAGCTAGAAAATAGGCCACATCAAAATCATGAATTTCACCTTTAAGCTTAAAGGGGCATTGGACAAAATTTCAAAATGTTACTTGTGGGTGATTTACACTTAATATTGGGAAAATTTTGATAAAAACATTCAGATAAGTCAAAAATTACAATTTTATTTTCTTTGTTGACCTTAGGTATGAGGAGGAGGCTATTCTCTAAACGTATGTACTGAATGTGTTGGTAAAACATTCCTTTCACATCATAGCTTGCAGATAAATCAAAAGAAATTTCGAGTTTACATTAGAGAAAGACTTACTGAGAAAGACAGTATTTATCATTGTCGTCACCGATAATTAGAGATAACAGAATATCTAAATATTTTGAAATACAGGGTTTGAATTTAACAATGAAACTTCGCATGTTGTCATTATTAATGCTAATACTTCAAATGATGTAAAATACGGACCTAGGCAGTAATACCCATAATAATGGCCTGATACACTCATATCCTGCCTACACCTTTAACCTTCAATTGTACATCCCTTATACAGGTATCAATGTGATTTGTTAAATTTAAAGCATAGGTAATATTAGGTCTATATCCCATTGTCAGCTCATTGAATGTTACTGAGGACGATGAAAAACATCCACTTACTTCAATATTCTGTCCCGCATTATAACATTTAAGTGATTTTGACAACTTTGAACATCCACATGTGACTTTGATGTCATGCTTTGAGATGTCCTCATCACATTAGGTATAGTGGTAAGGGGAAACCGCGCTGATTATCAACAATTTAAACAAGTGCCAACTGGACTGCTGTCTGGCTGGCTCAACATTAATGTTGCGTAGCTTAACTTGATCCAGATGATATTTACATCTGTGTGGGTCGTGTGTTCTGGGCGTTGTTTTTGTAATTTGATTCTTATATGTGACATAACATTATCAGCGGTAATGCTTTTATAAGCTAGTATTGTTTTCAAGATCTCCCTGTGGTATCAGTTGTCTGACGGTGTTCAATATATAATGTGACTAGGTCTGTGCAGTGCATGGTGGCAGAAGCTCTACTTTTTGGAAAGAAGATGGCAATTGATTTTGGAGAGCTTTTACAATTTTTGAATCAATATCCCATAAATCAATCATGTGGAATAATCTTTTAAATATATGTTTTAATCATATTTTTGCGTAATCAGACTCCTCAATCTCTGTTCCAAAAGACTTCCAAATTTACCTAGATTGATCTTAGTCGGTGCAGAAGGGTTATCCTTGTTTAATACCACTCCTTCATAATTGATCTCATGTCCTATTTGTAAGGCAGGCAGTATCAACCTGGTGATGTACCAGCCCATCTGTTTTGGATGTTACTGGTAGTGACGATCATTAATGTCGTGATGCTTTGCGACTTGGCACAGCGGTTGACTTTATGTATGCCGACTTAGATGCCATTTGGTTCAAATCAAGTTTGATTGCAAATTATGTTGCTGTTATAAAGACCGTAAGCTAGATTGGATTTCAAGAGTTTATCTGGTATACTTCTCAATCAATGTCTATTGGATTGTTGTGTTAGGTATTATTAGATTGGAATGGTTGATTTGATTAAAATTGGTGTTGAAGTCGATGTTGTTTCTATGAATAGAACATTTAATCAGTTTATCCATGACTACATCAGACATGAGCTATTAAACCCAGAACTCATCAAATAAGTGTATTGAATCATACTTAAACATGTTTTAAGGGGTTTGAACCACCGAAGATAGCGAAGTTATTTGGGCCAACATTGGACCAACTAACTTTGCTATCTGGGCAAGTCCCAACCTTATGTTAGGGTTTAGGATTGAGAGGCCTCCCTGATTTGCAATTCCACATGGCCTCTGCACACTTTATAGGTGTGCGCTGATCACCTTGGTCCAGGTGAAACTGAACTGAACTGAACTGTAATCTGCATTCCACACCAAGCATCATTTCAGTTTCTGAGGCAACCTCTAGGAGTGCTGAGCCTTGATCAACCTACACGTTGACCATCACAGCCCAGATCAGCTCCCCAAGTTTTGTACAGGTTTCCATGAGACAATTAGCAGTTAGTTCCTTGTCCAGGGGATTTACGAGCACACTTTTGGCACCACCGGGGATAACTCTGGACCTTTAGCGCCGTAAACGAGTGTCATACCATCTGAGCTAACTCGACTGCTAATTCCCCGGTCATCATCCTGGTGTCACCAGTGTATCTTACAAGTTTTCAAATGTTTTAGTAAATGTACTTAATTTGATATTTAACAAAGTGTGTTCTCTTTTCTTATTTTTCAGGACAATGCTGTCCCAGTTGGTCACTATCCAATTATGTAGCCATCCTCAACAACAAAACATCCTGTATGGATATAGACCAGACTGACGTCAAAGCGACCATCGATCTTCTCCACAAATGTTCTCATTTCTACCGAAGTAGAGAGTTGCCGCCTAATTGCACCGTGGATGCATCCAATCCTAACTGTCAACGCCTGCCTAAACAGTGCACACAGTACGATGCCATCTTTTCCATCCTGCATTACATTGTCGATGTGAATTTCATGAGTATAGAAAACCCCCTCAATGAAAAAGTCCAACATGCAGTTACCTTTATACCAATTTTTGCTGGAAATGATATGAGAGAAATCTACGATGATAATTTTGATAATGATTCAGTCCCCAAATTTAACGCTGCTAAGATCACTGGCTTATATTTTGATTTAAAGCATGATATATTCGGTGAATATCTGACAAAAGAAGTTTATCTGCCCATGATTGGAATAAGCTTAGTTATCCTTCTGATGTGGATTTATGTTGGATCCTTATTCATTACAGTCATGACAATACTAAGTATGATCATGTCGCTCATTTTAGCCTACTTTATCTACCGCGTCGTCTTACGAATACCATTTTTCCCATTCATGAATCTAACGACCGTAATTCTTCTCGTCGGCATCGGTGCTGATGACGCATTTGTGTACACTGATTTGTGGAAACGAACACGAGGAGACCATCCCAATACGCCGCTGATTCTTGTCGTCATGGAGACATTAAGACATGCCGCAGTGTCAATGTTTGTGACAAGTTTTACAACGTCGTCTGCCTTTTTTGCAAACGCAATAAGTAGCATTACATCCATCAAGTGTTTTGGAATTTTTGCAGGAACAGCAATCCTTGTCAACTTTTTTTTTACAATCACATGGTTGCCTGCCATAGTCGTCATTTATGAACGATATTTTGCCAGAGTTCTGAATCTGGGCAAAGAAAAAAGAGAATCAAGAACGTATCTGTACAAAAAGAAAACATGTTGTGATCTTTTTGTAGATATTCTCTTAAAAATTCAATATACCACCAGTGAATGGTCGAGAATTTTCTTTGATAAAATTTTGCCTTGTATAGTTGTAAAACTTCGCTTCATATGGTTGCTCACGATGGGGACGCTAATGTTCGGAGGATTTTGCCTTATATTCTTGGATCCCAAACTTCAACTACCAACATTACCAGAATTTCAACTTTTTGAATCCATGAACCCTTTTGAAAGATACGACTTTGTGTACAAAGATTTATTTTGGTTTGAAAAAGAAAAATCTGGGTCATTATATGCACATATGCCCATTACAGTGGTATGGGGTATTAAAGACACTGACAATGGAGATCATTTAAATCCCGATGATAAAGGGTCGCTAGTATACAATGAAAATTTCAACATTGCTAATCCAGACTCGCAAGTATGGCTCATGGACTTTTGTTCCAGTCTACGCAATCAGTCATTTTATTTCCCAACACCTGGACTTCAAGTTGAAGCGTGTTTTATCGAAACTTTCAAAAAGTGGATGGAATCAAGAGAATGTGAAGATTCCAATTCAGGGGCAGATTTATCGCCCTGTTGTAAAGAGACAAGTTTTCCATACCCTGCATCAGTATTTAAAATGTGCCTCAAAATGGGGATATTGCAATTATACAATGAATTTCCAACTTATTTTCAAAAGTGGAAACCAGGACCTAGGTTTAGCAGTGAAGATAACAATGTTGTAGCTGCTATTATTGAATTTGATAGCACATATACATTTTCTTACTCGTACGATGAAATTTATGAATTTGTTAAGGATGTACAATCATGGATTAATAAAAAATTAAAATCAGCGCCACCTGGTATGCAGGGTGCATGGTTTACTAGTTATTTGGAGTTTTATGACCTCCAAAACAATTTGGCACGTGGCACTCCGATTGCTCTAGGCCTAGCAATCATTATAGCCACGTGTGTAATGTTTCTAACAACTCAAAACTTGTTAATATCTCTCTATGCAATTCTTTCTATCTCTGGAACTATATGTGTAACCATAGGAGCCTTGGTACTCATGGGCTGGCAGCTCAATATCCTAGAGTCGGTGATTTTATCTGTAGCCGTAGGACTCTCGATCGACTTCACAGTGCATTATGGTGTTGCCTACAGGATAGCCCCGGACACAGATCGCGAATCGCGAGTTGTGTTTTCTCTCGCGAGAATGGGATCTGCTATCTCCATGGCTGCCTTAACAACATTCATCGCAGGTGGGCTCATGCTTCCATCAACAATCCTATCCTACCGTCAAATGGGAACATTTCTCATGCTCATCATGGTGATCAGTTGGACTTATTCCACATTCTTTTTCCAATCTCTGTGTCGGACTATTGGACCGGAGGGACGAAAAGGGCAATTCCCTCTTCCATCATGCAATTGTGAATGTGCAAGAATACATGCAGCTAAAGTAGCCGAAGACTCTGATGGCAGTAATTCATTCCATTCATCAACTGTCCCGAGCTCAGGAGAATCTCACGAACTTGAACCTTTAAATGCTTATTCTAATTCAGATTATAGCTCCTCTGGAATAGGATCAAGCATAGGAGAGAGAAAATCTCCGGCAAGATGTAAAGCTAATAACCACGTGCAGTCTCCAGCAAGAAGTAAAGCTAATAACCATGTACAGCAAAGAGCAACCACCACCACCACATCGTTAGATCACTTCTTGGCTGTGCCAGTCACTAAACACTCGTCTTCCGCATCAAGTATGGAGGTGGTATTAGAAGGGGATGAATTTGTGTCCAAAGTTCGATCTCCAACAAAGTCTCCAACAAAAGTGCCTGAGGATATGATTATTAATGTAACTGTTGAACCAGAACCAGTTGTGATTCCTAATAACAATCCAGACATTCCTGATATATGGTTTCCATTAGGGGTAGAGGTGTAGTGTTAATGGAGTGTTGTGAGCCCCTCATTATGCATCATTCAGTGTCCAACAAAGAAATTCAATTTGAGAAGCGGTGTTGCCACCATCTTGTTGTCGCTCATGGAGCAGAGTTATTGTACCTCCGGATTTGTCCAGAAACAGGCCAAATTGCTAAGCAGATTGCGTAAATTTTCACTTGATGCATAAACAGTGTGAGCATTTTATTTCACCAGCAAACTGTGTCAGTGTGTTCAGCAGTGTCTATTGCGACTTTGTGTGAGCAAAAGTTTTCTTTTTCCCAATTCCATTTCGAAGAGTCTCAAAGTGTGACTCACATGGCTGTTAATTGCCGGAGGTACAATAACTCGCCCTTTCTAATGACAATCCAAGATGGCCGCCATCCCATACCATTTACACAGTGGTCAAATCGAAATGGTGGCGAGCATCGCTTCTCCTCTATTAATTTGGTGTTCATAATAGACTTCTACCGATACACAGTTTTTACACTTTAGAGTGTTCTTTAGTAGCACATGTAAAGACTGCGTATCGGCCGAGTATCAAGCGATGAATATCGACCGGCTCAAAATGCACCATAAAAGTTAAATGAAAGGGTTTACTTTAGTTACCAGTCATCAGGTCAAACCTACATTAAAGGTATATACTTGTTCCCTTGCGTTTCATGATTTGTGAAATCTTCACACAAAATGTATGGGTCTTTTATTCATTTTGATGGGAGCAATATATTATTTTGTTTTCTTCTAAATGACTTCAAATTGATAGTTACTAAAGTAAACCTTTTCACTGAATTTGTACAGTGTTATATTATTTTAGGGTAATAAGCATTCTGTTTTATATTCTTTTAATACCATGTTTTTTGTTATACATTAAAGGGAGGAGTGTAAGAAATGTAATTAGTGAGATTTGACCCTGTATTACCTCATATTTGACCTCTTAACCTTAAAGATTAACTTTTCTATTTCCATGTTGATATCCTAAGGCTGCGATCACATAGAAGTATTCGCTATACGCTCCCGGGGAAAGCACTCATATTTGAAATTGATGGGGATTATCCCTATTACTAAACACATGAATGCATTCCCAGGAGCGTAAAGCGAATGACGTATACTGTATACCCATGTGTATACTCTATGTGATCGCAGCCTTGGACCCTACATCTGAGCACATTTGTGCACCCAAGATACATTTTGTCATTAACATGCAAGAAAGTTTTATCTGCAGTGGCTGCCATGTGTTATGTTCATTTTACACCTTGTCACTAAAATGTGACCGAATTAAAATCTCATATGTCAGTGGCTGGTGAAATAGTTCTTCAAGTGACCGTGTCACCCGAAGAACCATTTTAAGATCTACTGACCTAAGTCTAGACAAAATATAATAGTGTGTAAACAAATTCTGACGAATGACAACCATTGCATGTACAACTTCTTGCTTTCGCGTGACAATTTGCTACAGATGTTTGTTCACACCTACCTGCCCAATGGTGATTTAGTATTGTAGTATTTATTGCATTGCACAGCAAAAGCGAATGTTATTCTTAAGAATTCCTATATTCTTGGTAGGGGTTATGTTGATTTTCAAGCTAATGTTAATTTTGGGGAACATAGAGCCTAATGTTCTTTTTGAGTAAGTTGCAGTTTTCAATTACATATCAAGGGTTGACAGCCACAGGGCCATATTTGCATTTCAATAATCCCGAGAAAAAAAATATTTCCAAGACCCAGTAGTCTTTCCAGGTAAATGATCTTATATACATGTGTAATAGATCATTCATCTTGACAACACCATTAGGTCTTGAAATCTTTTGTTCTAGGGATTGCTGCAGTGCCGTACGAAGTCATTCACCCAAGATACCCCCTCCGCCCCCCTGGCTCGAAAAAATCGGGACGCGGCGGGACAAAAATCAAAATATCGTACTACTTTTAATGTCCCGATATTATACGGTCCCGCAAATTTTAGTCAAAATAAGCCAATTTTAGCGGTTTTATATCGATTTTTGGCTGAAAACAGCAAAATTTTCGGCCCTGGATTGCTGCCTTTGCAAATACGACCTTGGCCTTGTGGCTCTCAACCCTCGATATTCAGCTGAGAAAACATGGCAGGATTATGGACATATCTGCCCACCTTATAATAAAAAGGAGTCATTTTTAAAGTTGCATTACATGGGTATTACATATTGTTTTATTTTTGTGACAAAATTGATGTAGAATTTAATTTTCTCACTTAAAGTCTTCTGTTTTAGACTGTTTGGTGGATACAAGGCTATTTCAAAAGTCTGGTTTCCATTTGGGTACTTGGAGACGGAATTTGAATATAATTCATTGAGATGTAATTGTAATCTTCAAATATCCTTCATAGGTGTACAGAGTATTGTAAAATTGAAGAGATTTTATATAGAACAATTCTTAGAACTTCCAATCAATCAAAGAGGTAGTCATAAGGTAAAAAGATCTGGCATTTACAATCTATTTACTATGCTATGTGGTGAAATCAAGCATCGTGCTCTTTAAGTCATAATAGTCCTTGGGCTATAATCTGTGTAAATTTGGTGTTCATCAGATCATTTATAAAGATTAGGTGACTATGGAAGCATTACTTTTTGATCCCCCATCGTCCAAAACTTATTTGCTCAAGTATCCTTGCTCTCTGGAGAATCATGCTCTATGTAGCGGGCTACAAAAGGCAGGTCCATGTATGTATACTATGTCAATGTTAGACTCCTCACCCCCATCCCCTGACCTTGGTCTGCTGACTCATGCATATGCGTACAGATGTTGAGCATGAATTATGCAACTCATCAAATATTCATGTTGCACAGCTTTCAGGGTTATTCATATTCAGAATCTCACATGATCGAGGCATATTCCAAATTTTTTTTTAATGTGTTTAAAAAGTGGTGGAAAAGTCCTGCAAACAAGCTTAACAAGCTGATAAATTCATCATATTGGTCTGTCTTGGATGGTTGAAACAGCTAGTCTTTGGCAAGAAAACCCAATATGATGATTATTCATGAGCTCAGCATGACACCTTTGGATACCATAATACTTGTAACTGGACCTGTCCAGTTACTTCGAAGGTTGCAACTGTACAGTAACTGAACGTTTTGTGGTAACTTCTTCAGTGGAAGTTGTCAACTTTTTCGTTCAAATGAGGAACATGTAACAAGTTGTAAGGTGCAACATTCACTCTTTACTGTGTATTTCCTATATGTTTCTTTGTGTTTTGGGAGTTGAAGTGTCAAGGGTCCATATGCACATAAGAGGTTTAGGATTTAGACCAGGTTTGAAGCAAAGTATTTGAAGTTAATCCAGGTCTAAGCATTTTTGATTTGCAACGAGCTTTAAAATGTTGAAGACTCAAGCAAAAATGTTACAAACAACACAAAATTTGACAATATTGGTTGAGGACAATATATTTAGCTGTGAAGCAAAATGTCAGGTTTAACTGAAGACATGGTCCAACTCTTAAGCTGAATTCATACTCAAAACGCAATGCGTAGCGTTTCCAACAATTTTCACCACAAACGGCACCGCAAATGAATTCACACTCAAACGCAGACTGCGGCAGCCGATGACATGAAAACGCAATGAAAAGTTCAGCTTTTCTCAACTCGATTTGCGTTGCCGCAAGTGGTGTTGCGTTTTGATATCGATTGATCGGAACTCCTCAAATCTTTTACCGCACATGCTCGGTGCGTCGTGCGTTTGAGTCGAGTCTGAATTCAGCTTTAAACCTCTTTTGTGCATACCGCCCTAAAGGTCAAACAATGTACCACAAAGATTAGAAGCCTTGGGTGTATTTCTAGTAGAGTTACAAATGTTGGAAATATGATCCAAAACTGTACGTAAGTACTGAATTCTGTCAAAAAGTTACTGTTTACTTAAGACTTATGAACAAATACATTTGTAGCTATCTTCATAATCTACGATCAACATTTGGTCATGAAAAGAGCTGCCCAAATGATCTGCATAAATAACAAGAGAGATCTTTTCAGAGAGCGTGTATTGTTTGATAGAATTCAGAAATTATGCATGTTTTTACATGCAAACATCCATAACTGTAAGAAATTTGCTACGAAAGTGTAAGATAATTTTTCTCTCAATAACAACTATAACTTACTTAGGCTGCAGGGTGGTGTCTGCTGATTCTTAGAACCACTGAGCAATTGAATGTCTCAGTAGTGCATTATCGAGGGCTCACTTCCATCTTCTTACTAGCTGTGTGTATGAAAATCTGGTTAGCGACTTGCCTTCAAATACAGTGTGCAGTCTTATCTTGTAATCTTTGCCATTATTCTTTACTGCACATGAATTCTGTAATCTCATTGGTCAAACACATTTTAAACCAGCATTCATTGTTTTCAGAGATCAAAATGTACCATCCTTTGAATATGTCCCATATTCTGTGACTCATACACAAACACTGTGTTGCTCGTTATCCATTGAACTGATCATGTGTTTATGTATTGCTTAAGCTTCTGTGTAAGAGCCTATCACCTATATGTAACGCAGCCCAGGCGGTACAGGTCGCGATTTATTAGAAGATTCTAAATTTAGGGACTAGGGATTTCTAAAACGCAAATTTAGCTTACATTTTACGTATCTTTCTATCGGCGTATTGATATTTACAATATTACAAAGGTCATATTCTTAAAATTTCTTCAAAAAATAACAAAAGTTCTCCTATAGGGACCAATTTTATTATATTATTTTGAATCCGCTGGGGTTCACGCTTGAACCCCATTCATAGCAAAGAAATTTAGGTTTATTCGAAGAACTATCTTCCTACGAATTGAAAAAACGGCGGGCGATACTGCGTATAGATACTAGTTGAATTTGACGGTGACGAGGCATGGCCAACATCGTCTGACGCAGCCTTAGCCATTTGTTAACACAGTGTTCTGGATGTCAGCATACACCCAACTGAGTGTGTGCTACAGTTATGACTTTTTAATGCTTAGTTTTCAAGGCTTTTACAAATGAATTATTGTTTTTGATGGTATGTTTACCAACAAGATTGCAGAATTTATGTACGCTTTAAACGGATACATTTGTTTCCCCTGCTTGCTTTCACAAAATATGGGAAATATCTAGGATCTTGTGCTTTAGCCCGACTGCCTTATAGAATATGGCACCGTACCCTATATACTTGTTCAATTTTATGAACAAGCAGGGGGTAGCTAAATTAGATCAAAATTTCAATAGCAAAAGCAACTGGTTAAACCAGTTTTCAAATTTAAGGTCCTTTTCAGAGGCACATTTGTTTACCTACTGTTTCATTTAGTATTTTGCCTTCCCTTCAGACTTGAGTATTATTCAGAGATGCAACTTACTCGTATGTTGATTAGCAGAGAATTCAATTCTCTCTGCCGCTACCATCATGGATCTATTATCAAAATCAAAATGTTAACACATTTTAGCCTGGTGATTGCACTGTGCAATTCTATTAGCGATTTCGTTATAAAAACTGAATCAGTCAACAGCTTTTACATGGTTTATCAATTTCATTGTTGAATAATCCTACCATTTCTCAGACAAACAATGTACCATGCGGTTGTGCCGAGATATTGCACAAAGCATTGTACAGCAGCTGGTGATTGACATTTACTGCCATGTGCAATCTGTAGGTCAGACACGTGTGAAATGTTTGTTAATAGCTCTGTTGGTTGCAACATTCGTTACCGCATTCACTCCCAGGGGGGGGGGGCAACTGACATAGAAAGGTGATACGGGTATGTGCGGCCCTCAAGACCCCTTTTCACGCCTTGTCTGCCGTTCACTAGACCCCCATTTCAAGCCCAACCTTTAGTTCGCAAGCCTTATTTTCAAAAAATTTCAGTTCCCTAGCCTCATTTTTTGAAATTTAGTTCCCAAGACCCCCATTTCAAGCAAAATTTCGACTAAAAAAAACCAACTAGTTCTGAAGGGTCATTTTTTGGTCCTTTCAGAGTCAATCTTCCGTTCCCTAGACTAGGGTTTCAGATATCGGGGCCGCACACACCTACCAAAACCAAAGTTGGGTGCCCCCCCCCCCCCCCGGGCATTCACTTCTACCAGTCTTATCAATTTCCTCATATATCTACCATTTTATTTTCATAGAGTTTGCGTTTGGGATTTTGTAGAGCACACTTTGAATTACTTCAATAATCATTTTGTAAGTAATAGTCGTTTTACTAAATTGATCCACAATTTTTTTTTTTAGACAAAGAAAGAGTATTTTGTGCCTTTGATTAAATGCAATCAGAAACACGTTAACTTTTTTTATTAAATCAACATGGTGTTTTGTCCAGGGGGAATTTCTCACATTGAGGTGGTTTAGTGTATATACATGCCCACATTTTGATATATACATGGGTGAGTTTTCATCAAAGATATAATTACCTAATTTCACCGAATTGGGTGTATTTTGAAGAAATCTGCTAAGAAAGATGCCCCCAATATGTAAAATTGGATGCTTTTCCATTAAAATTAGAATATATTAATTGGCTAGCAATTGAACAAAATTAGGTATAGAGATGATCAAATCTTGCAAAATGTGCAGTCCTACATTTAAGGCTCAATGAAGTAACAGTTAATGCATCAAATGAGGGCAGTATGATACTTTGATTTATACTATCTGTTAGTATCATTTATACATGGCATATGTTGCTTGCAGTGTATTCTGAAAAGTTTATTTGGTCTAATGGTTATTTCTCTTATCTTCTTTCTTTTCGTTCAATTTACTTCTTCAGTGCATTTTACATTTGATATGGGTAGGGAAGTTTTCTTGGGAAAGAGAGCAAGAACAGCCCTGAAAAAATGAGTTAGCAGAATCTTTTGGGATAGGCAGATCCCATTGTAACTTAATAATGATTTTTGTAAGTGCAACTTTCACACTTAGGTGTGAAATGTTTTGTTGAGTTTATTTTCGCCTATATCAGGGTTATATCATAGGTTTAACAGTATTATGTGTCTCAAGTATAATTTATGATCATATTGTATTATTCTTTAATTAAGAAATGAAGAGTTTATCAGGTCGTCAACAGAATTGTGACGTGCTTGATATTTTAAAAATCTTGTATCTAAAATTGAGGTAGAGTGGCAAATCTTGTCATGTGACTTTCAACTGATATAACTCCGTAATTTATACAATTATTAATATTGCAGTGTTAGACGTTTATGGTTGAAATTGTCCCCCTAAGGTATAAGACTGTACAAATGTGGCTGGTTAGGGCTCCAGTTTGGGGAGGCTTTCAGCGTACAGATGCATATAATTGGAATTCTTATTTGTATTTTAAATTGTGTATGTGTGCTGCACTCTTAAAATTGCAACTCTGATGACAGTAAAGGCTGGCTCGCACTGACTATGACGATAACCAACGTAAGGTGACAATGGTAGTCAAATCTTAAGTTATTGGCTAAAAGGACAAAAAAATAAACAGATAAAGTAATAATCGGTAGATTTAACGGGTTTCGCCGTCGAACAAGTTTTGACAGTTCAAAACTTGTCCGACAGCGAACCTGTTAAAATCTACCAATTGTTATGAATTCCCGTCGTTAAAGCCTCTCTCAAAAAAAAAGATATAAGTACTATTTGCGGTCATTAGACTAAAGGCTAAAAGACCGGCACAAATATTCCAAAACGAATTGCCATCAATATGCGTTACCCTACATCACCCTCCGCATGCCAATGTTGAATTAGTCTGACTCTTCGATTTCTTTCCTTGCCGTTGTGAATTCATCAGTAGTCGTTGACATAAAACTGAACAATGACTACAAAAGAAAAGATCATTCGCAGCTTACAGTTGTGTGTCGTTGCCCCTGATCGTCACAGTGTAAGCCAGTGTAAAACTCTCAAAAATTATTAATCATACCCTGCCAATATATGATGATGCAATCAGGAGGGAAAACCTGCAAAATGTCACATCATACATGTCTTCATGTGAGTGCAAAAAAGTTGTATCTGCAATAGCTGCCATTTGTCATAAATTTTGATTGCATACTTTATAATTTCCAGTCTTGGGTCAGTGGTTCTTGAATTGATTCTTCAGGTGACTGTGTCACCTGAAGAACCATTTCAAGAGCCACTGACATATGGCAGGAAAATGTTGAGGGATTTTTCACATTCTAGTGACTAGGTGTTTAATAAAAATAACTTAAGGCAGCCATTGCAGATGCAACTTTCTTGCACTCACATCCTACATGTGACTTACTTTGAGTTTGTCTGCTCAATGTTATGCAGAGATGACACTCTTCAGGAAATTTCCTGAATTCAGGATATTTGGTCAAGATTTTGTAATTTTCAGGAAATTTCTGAGTGTATAAATAATAGAAATACTATTCAAACTCTAGAAAATATGAGGTTTTTGGATTTTTTTTCCAGGAAATTTTGAACTGTTCCTGTGGCATCTCTGGTTATGTAATCTGATGGAGACATAGAATTCAGTAACATGTAGGATTTCCTTATCGCAGATATGCATACCTGAGTTCTTCTGCATGAAGAATGACTACTGTGAAACCCTGCAAACTTGTGCAAATACTGCAACACAATTGGTATGGTATACACATGTAATTCAAGTAATTACCAACCAATTCAATGTTGGTATCTTTTGATGTAGTATATAATTTTATAACATTTCAGATACGCTTTTGTAGCAAAATACAGATATTCATTAATTTTAACAAGCTCTGTGTCAGTAAGGACTCTGGTAATACAAGGTGATTTCATATAAAATCACAGTTTTCACTTATAGCAAGGTAGTTAGTTGATACAAACCCCTAGTAAGATAAACTTGATGTTCATGTGTTATGATCTGAGGGGCCTTAAGCTATCCCAGCCTGTGTTATACGAGGGGTTATCAAAAAGTTTTAAAGATCACCAAGAAGGAATTAAGCTATATCGATGAACTTTTCTCGGGATGGTCACTCGTCCTTGTGTACATTATGGTACAAAAATTATATGGCATTTTCACTTTCTATACAGGTGTTGATAGATGTCAACAACCTGCCTTCGCTAACGAGATAAACTACATGGAGAAATCAAAGATACGTGACGTGATTAAATCACTGCATTTGAAGGCTTTCAGCCTGGTAATTCTATGATGACACGCCCAAAGTTTTGATGTTTGATACGAAAGCATAGGTTAGGATCTCCTCTTTCCATTTATACAAACGTTATGGAAATCAGTCAAAAAATGATGTAATTATGACGTAATAAAACATGGCCGACTTGACACCTTTATTTCTAGCGAAATACAATGGGATTTTTTGGCTTAAAGAAGACCACTACAAAGTATAAATATGTTACCTTGCACAATGGTTAAGTAAAGATGATGTTCCTGGTTGTATTTCTTCTCGGTGAACGTTTTGATACCCCCTTATATGAGAGGTCAATTCGTCTTTTCAATCAACTCGGTTCGTTTTGCATCATTTTTAGTACATGTGTTTATTTTCAAATTATGTTTGATCAAACCTTCAACTTTATGAACAAATGTATGTGTTTACAACTCTGTAGCATGATAATCATTATATGATCTGAAACTTACAGGTGATGGGATTATATATTGCAGAAACATGTGGTTATTTTATAACAGTTTTATCTTTGTAAATATTTCAGATATATGCTATACCAAAGTCATATGATCATTATACGTGATAGTGCTGTACCATTTAAAACTTTTTTCAGATTTACATTTTATTTTTTGCTTCAAATGTGGTAAAATCATAGAAAAAATCTTTAACTTAAGTTTGGTACATGATAAATCAGGATTTGTGCCGCTTTCCAGTAGGCCCGTTATTACAAAATCACTCACTAATCCGGAAGCCCAGGAAAATCTAGGATTTCTGAGTAACAGGTTGTTTATTAACAAAACTCGCTTCTCAAAATTACCAAGTTCTGTCTAAATGTTCTAGGTTTGCTGGTTAGTGAATCCTTAAACTCAAGGTGCCAATTACTCAGATGGTTCAAACAAACAAATGGTTTGGAGTTCAATATTTGGCAAAATGAGGGGGGGAAATGGACGTAATTTACTGGTTTTCTGAAAACTGGTATTCTGAGTAGTGGTTATTTTAATTGAAAAACAGTCTAGTACTCAGCCATAATTCTGAAAAATCAAATGGACATTCTGGATGAGGTTTTATTCTGATAACCTGAGTTTTAAATCTTTGCCAATTCTTTACATTATTATGCTTTGAAGGATCTAAGTGTGGAAAAACTTGGATCCTGAGCATAATAATGATAAAATTGGATGATTTTCCTCCCATATTTATTGGTCTCGCTATGAGTTTTAAAATATTTTTACAACTCATAGCTCGACCAATAAATATGGGCTTAATCCATCCAATTTTATAACAAAGTTTGGACTGTACATATGTCAAAATGTAACCTAAAAGGTACAACTGGATTAAAGCCAAGTCCATTTTTGAGTGTACATTGGGACATGAAAACTAACAAGAGAATTAGTTAATATTGAATTTGTCAACTTTTTTTTTCAAAAGTGCCATCTAAGTCATATTCAGATGTAATACATAGGTACATGGGTTTTTGAGTCTGAGAGAATTTTAATGTTATCTAAATTGGTACAATTTATTAATGGCTATTAGTGAGCAAGAGAGAGAGAGAGAGAGAGTAAGTGAGAGGGAACAGGACGTATTTACAACATGGAGTATGTAGTATATATAGAACAATACAAATTTTAGATATATATATTTCACTCCAGCAATTTTGCAGTAGCGGGAACAAGAGTAAACTCTGCAACAATTTTGCCACTGCCACAGCTTTTGAATAGACCTCGCACCCTTATCTCAAACCCTAACCCTAATCCTATCCCTAATGATAACCCCAATCCTAACCCCTAACCTAATCCTAACCTCCTAATCCTCACCCTAATGCACCTATCACTTGTAATTCGGGTACCCGGGCACTAGCGGGGAACTCGTCATGCTCGTGCAGGGAAGTTGTGCATGCTGATGTCCCCGCCAGGCGGGGAACGCGTGCGGGGATGCAAATCTATGAAATTTGAGCCCTTTCCCTGTGGTATGGGGCCGGGACTTCGTCGGTGACTCAGATTTGAGGAGGCCCCGCCCTACGGGGAAGTCGGCGGAGTGTTAGGCGGGGACTCGTCAAATTGTGATGAACGAGCTCGGGCGCATTCCCCGCTAGTACCCGGGGCCGGAGTTACAAGTGATAGGTGCATAACCTTAAGAACGTATGATGCGAAGTATATTCTAAAGTTCACTATTCAGCAAGAGAGCTTTTCAGTTTTATATAACATACAATCCCGATATAGTGCACCTCATGTTTTGCTCATAAACGTGTTCCTTACCAGGTCTACATCACTAATCAGATGTTAAAATGAAAGTTACATTCGTTATATATCAGACACCGGCAATCAATTTCATATCTTTTATACCATATTAAAAATATGGCACAAAATGGCAACTGGGAAAAGGGGCACTATATTGAGATTTTAAAGTACCTGCTGTTAATCCAATCTGCAGATAAGACAGACAGATAATATAATCAAAGTGGACAACTGACAAATAAAACCTTGCAGCATTTACCATATAATTGGAGCATTTTTCAGTGGCAGAAAATGCTATATATGTTGTGAACAGAACTTTGTCAAGTAATCAAGGGCTTAAAATGGTTCTTTGTATTTTATTTTGGATAACATTCCTATTGCATATTCCTGAGTTTTGTTTTTTACTTTAATGAAAATTACCTATAACAAGTTAGGATTGGCCCAAACTCTGTCTTTGATGCCAACATCAAGCCCACCCATTATGTTATACCAATGGAAAATATATCATATTATCATTAGTTACTTCCCAAGTGTTGTTAGGGGCGCACCATTAGATTTCCAGGGGGAGCAGGAAGTTTTTCACACACAAAAATCCCCCTCCATAGGCAGAAGAAAAAAAATTCACCCCTGAACATGGAAAAGGGGGAAAAACAGTAATTTCGAAGAAAAAAAATTGCCCCCGAATGGGATGCGAACAAAAATTCAACCCCAAACCCAACTTCCTGCTCCCCTGGAAGTCTAATGTTGCACCCCTTAGTATTTAATGATTACCATTTGCTTGTACATTTTTTTATGAAATAGTATATTATAAGAGTTTCTATTTATATCTCCTATTATTGTTAATATAGACGCTATTGTCATGCATTATTTTGACATATATTTTGTTTTTATTGCATACATCTTATGAACAAATAATTGGACAATTGGTGTTTCATTGATTCAATAAAATAATGGTGTTATCAACATTTCTGACAATATTTTCTGTTGTGTGTCTATTATTTATACCCTCTGTTGTTATAGTTGTCTTTAAATTTAAAATTCATAATATCAGGAAATACCGTAGACATATGATGCATTCAGAGTCCAGCGATTTCATCACTGCAACATCGCTCGACGTCTACCGATACACAGTCTTCAAGAAAAGTTTTAGCCCAATATGCGTAGTGCGTGTAAAGACTGCGATTAAATCGCTGTGAAATCGCCAGTCTTTGAATGCACCATTAGGGTGCGTTCAGAGTCCAGCGATTTCATCACTGCAACATCGCTTGACGTTTACCGATACGCAGTCTTTAAGTGTTAAAGCGCACTATGTGTAGCGCGTGTAAAGACTGCGTATCGGCAGTCACCCTGCGATGGAATCGCCTTTAAATCGTTGAACTGTGAATGCACAGTTTTTATTTCAGCATGGAATTCAAATTGTGAGGGTATTTGGATTTTAGCTGATGATGACTTTGTTTCTTAAAGTA
>JXSR01S024280.1:35109-50509 GCA_000969725.1 Ophiothrix spiculata
ATTTCTTCGAGCATTCATGATTATGACACATATTTATTTTTTTGAAATGATAAATTATTAAAACAGAATCAATCTCTGTGCAAATGCTCAGCTGTTTTGCAATCAAATGCCTCCGTTTGGCCAGATTAATGACTTCATCAATTGGTAAATTTTGTCTCCAACCAGTGGTCTCTGTAATACCTAGAGTTGATCATTGCTAAAATGGCAACAGTAGTATCATTAAAAGTACTGGGACGTTCTTCCCTTAGCTCCTAACTGTATTAAACATGAGAAACTTGCATCTATGAATTCACAGAATTAGAGAAAATAAATAAACCATAACTATGGCCAAAAGCAAAGGGCCAATTTTAAGTCTCCTCGAACTATATATCAAAAAATGTATTTTCATGAATTCAACCATGGGATTCGAACCTTGGACCCTTCACACCCCCATACGATGATCAGCAATACCAAGCCACTGGTGGGGGCAGCAGTTCAGTGACCATTGACCATGTTCTTCTGGTTGTGAAAAACTTTATATACCGTATTGTTTCTATTAATCGCCCATTCTCTATTAAGCGGCACCCCAAAAAATGTCAAAGAGAAGTGTTAAAAACATTCAATTTTGTATCATTTTCGTGTATCATTAAGCTTTAACCAACAATCGCTAGTAACAGGAAAAGGTACCAATGAGGTCGCGATCCCAGAATTGATGAAAAATTGTCAGTACTTCCGGGTTATCGGGGGCCATATAACAGTAAGTTGCCGTAATTGTTAAGCTTACTTAGCGATTTTGTGCAAATTTTGATATTGAAAATTGGTCTCTAATAATCGCCAACCCTTCAAGAAATGTCACCGCCCATAGGTGTTTATTAGGAACAATATGGTACTCATCAAGTGTTCTTTAATGTTCATCAGCCTGTTCACCACAGCTTGAAATAGAAAAGGCAAATGTGTTTGCTTTTGATTAAAAGGCTGATATTTACATGAAGAAGATAACCCTAAAATTACATGAAGTTTTGTCGCATTTATTGGCAGGTAACTTGGTTAATTCTGTTGTAACATATTGAGATAATCAGATACTACAAACCATCAATCCATTTAATATGGCACTAATAGAATTTGCTTTCATACATGTATGCCGACTTTGATCATTAGAATTAACCTGGACTGCACCATTCAGTAACTGGGTCACCAATTGAAATCATAATTAAATTCTATCAATTTAATGAGCAAAATTTATCAATAGGCCTAAATGTACATTCTAATTATTTGTACTCATATTTGGAACTCTACACACATACAATACAAAATACATTGCGACAAGCCCATGTAATACTAAAAAGCAATCAAAGTTGATAATTAAGAGTAAAATATTATAATATACTGGTAGCCATTTTCATGTTACATACCATAGTCTATTATTAAAAACATTGCTTAGTAGGTACTCATATCATGTCTGTATTTAGCTGCTTGTTCATTTTTCATTTAACCGAATCAATAATTTAATATTGCCGTGCATAGTTGCGAATGATCCATACCGAATTCTGCATGCGTAAACCTGCCACAGACAGTATAGGAGCTGTGACAAACAACATAGCCTGCCCAAGGCTTTGACTTGTAAGACCTACATTTTTGTCTCGTGCTAAATAGTTTACGATTGGTTAAGCCCAGTGGCCAGTTTATGATGAAATGATTCAAAAAACGCACCAACTAACGATGTGTTTTGTGTGATGTGCTGATGATGACTAGCTGCGGCTTGCTGACTCATTTTTACCTCATGTTCCGTTTCCTTTGATAAATTCTCGTCTTTGTTAAAATTCAAAACACGAAAACTATGGACCTAGTCGGTAGTTACTATAGATATGTGGAGCAGCATTCCGTTTGTATATTTCAAAATGAAATTTATTGATGTTTGTATTGGTATTTTAGTTTTCCATGTGGCTGTGAAGTGAAATAGAGTTTGCTGAGATGTTTGAAAACATGGTCTCAGTAGTGTATGTAGTTCTATTCATGTGGATGTTTGTGTCATTTTCCTGCCTTGTACATTACTATATCAAGTTGTAATTCTTTTCTTAAAGCAATACTTTAAGATTTTGGTCAAAAATATTTTATAGTAAAACCAGCATAAAATGAAGGAATGTGACTAAAGCGTTTTCAAAGGTATTTTGTCAAAAAATTTGCCACCGATAAATGGATAAAAAGCATATACATGCTTTCCTATACTAATACGTGAGGAATTAAACTCAGGATCCTGAATTTAATTCAACAAATGGCCATAACCGAAAAAGTAAGCATATTTAAGCCAAATCATTTGGAGGGTATTAATATCTACCCAAAACAAACCAAATAGGCTAAAAAAATAAAAAAATCATGGATGACAGGGGCGCTTTATTTTTAACACTTTATAGTATTGCTTTAAATAGACTACATGTATGAGTGTTTGTGTTAAGACCTGGCGGTGTATTAGTTTTAAAATATTACAGTTACATCTCATGCTGAGTACAGAATGACCTCAACATGGTCCAATAAAGCAGGTACCCAAGATACTGCATGTCCAATATCGCTGCTAGACTTTTGCTTTAGAAAAGATGCTAAATTTCTTTTACGTGTTGAATTTATGTGTACTGCCTTAAACATTCTTTTTTCGTTTGTTTGTTTATCCAGATTGGTTCGTATGGGACACATGGGTGTTATGACAAAGTCATAGAATGCCAGACCTATGCATTGGCATAGACAGGGGGTGCAGAAGGGGCGCGCGCATCCCGGGATAAAGAAAAAATAAATAAAAACAATGGGAAAAATGAAAAAAGAGCGCGGTAGTCCTAATTACTGGTAATAATACATTTGGCGAGCCGTCAGATATACAAAATGTAGGCAGGTGCCACTGGACCCGTCGCTGTTTTGGAATAGGATTTGTTGCGCACCCCGGGGTACGCAATCCTGGCTACGCACCTGCTATGCCCCGGGCCTATGCAAAAAGCAAAAATCCTTGATAGTCCACTTAGCAACAAATGGTGTACTTTGCTGTTATGTCGAGTTTAAAACTGATATCATCAGTAGACAGCACTTTGACTTCCAATCACATGAATTTATAAAAGCTTAGTACAGAACTTTATATATAATTTCAATCAAAAGTGTTGATGGTGAATGTTTGGATAGCAATAGTTCTTTAACCCTTTCAATCCGAGAGAACGCTTGAGCGTTTCCAAAGGAGCTTATGAGAGAACGCTCAGGCATTCCAATTCGTATTGAGTGTACATTAATTTAGTATGGGCTGTATACATCTATATTGAAATTCAGGATCGAAAGGGTTAATTATGGTACTGGCCTGACATGCCCAGGGAGCAACCAACAATGAACACTTATCAGTATGCATATCACTATTTTAAGAATTAGTAAATCACTAGGAAGCCTATTAGTAGTGTAACCCAATTAATTAACTATTAATAACTAGGACTGGCTGGCTTCTTTGGTTCATATACAATAACGAGGTCAAGAATCAATCAGCACTTTTATTATCAGAGATTGTCAATATTATTCTTTTGATGTATATAAGAAAAGCACATATTGTGAAAGATTACAACAAACAAGGCTAGTTCTAGTTGTGTATGGTAGAGCAAGGGTTAATCAATTAAGTCCTTGATTGTTTAAAAGAAAGGAAGTGAAGAAAACTGTTTTTGTATTAAGACAATGATTAAAGATGAAGATAGACGATCTTGCTAATTGTAATAAAAATTTGAACAATAAAGAATGTATATCATGACCTGGAACTTTTGTTGGAATGTTTGCCATACAAGCTAGGTATATGTGGAATGTGCCCTTTTGATCAATTTACCGATTTACACAAAATTGAAATAATTGTTCATTGCTGGTATCAGATGAAACACCTAAAGGTGTACGTAATTAGAAATTAGGAATTGTCACTAACAGAGCCTGAGAAAATTCATTTAAAGCTCTATCAAACTTGAACTAATTCACATATTAACACAAATCAGTTTTGAACAGTGTATAGCATAGAAATTTAAGAAGAAATAAAACAAGTTTAAAATAGTTTATGGGAAAGCAGAATCAAGTTTCAAGCTTCCAATGTGTAAAAAAGGTTACATAGACTAAACACAGTAGAAAGCCGCACTGCTAGAAACTGGCATCATTTCCTTCCTCCCAGGCTGTTCTGTCAATCCTAGTGATGTATTTAACCCACTTTTGAAGGCAAATACTTTCATAAATTGAGTACAAGACAGCTTAGTACATTTGTGAGTTGGCAGTAAGATTTACAAGCAATTGTTCAACTGTTTGTTGTCAGACTCATTACCTGGGATGTTTGTTTTGATGTTCTTGTTGCTTCTATAATAGTGCTGTTATCTTCTGAAGATAGCAAGTCTGTGAGTACTATTCTTGATGCATGAAACACATCAACATCAATAGACAATGCAAGACGCAACAATTCACTACTATGACATGATCCCCTTCCTTTTTCAAAACAGAGGGTAAAAAGTTGATGCGTAACAGAGCCCTTGAGTCTCAGCAAATGGCTCTGAGTAAGATGTAGCCATTTCATTTCTTTCTTTGTGTCAATCAAGTACATTTACCACCATGTGTCCAAATTTCATTACATTTGCAGGAGACATTATGTGATTATATAGAGAAATGAAAGCCCAAGAGTCACCAGTATCTGATGCTATCTAATGCAGATAGGGCTAATTCATGCAATGGGATGAGGTCATTAGTATTGTTGCCAGGACGCAGAGAATGGTATTTACTCATGATGTGAAATGTACAAGATAATACAATGTATACTTGTAGCAGCCCTTAACCAAGTGAATGATTTAAAATGTATGCTTCATGGTTGATCATAGAATGCTTTTATTCAGAATATCCTTGCTTTGTCAAGTTCAGTTATAAAATTCATAAAAATAAGCATCCCCGGCAAGAGGACTTACAATTTAGTTGTAAACATGCTATTGCATAAAATTGAGATAATAGTCTGAGTTGTGAGTTTTTCTAAGCATCGAATCACTGCTGCTCTGTGGCTTAGTATTGCTTGACTTTGGATTAGGGTGCAAGAGATCCAGAGTTCAAATCCTGCAGTAAAACGAGGTAAAATAGGCATTTTTATATAGGAATTTCCAAGGGTTTGGGTTAATGCGGGGAATTGGATTCAGTAGTGTTTGACCATTGGTTATCCCTTTGCTCCCTGATCAATTGCTCTCAGACTATGGGATGAATAAGAACCAATTGATATATTACCTCTGGCTATCAGAACTCCAATCTGATTTACAACAAGGCACCTCTCCCAGTTCCACGAAACCTATTAGATTATAGCAAGCTAATATGGAGCTCCCATTTCATAGAAGACTTGGAAAAGGTCAGCTATACGGTCAATTTCAGCTCTGATTTTAGACCGTGATGAGTTGACCTGCAACGATGTGGTCAATATCAATTTGCCTGCCGAGCGACTGTGTGATAGCGAGCCAGGCAGTCTGTGAAAGTGTGAAACTTGGATGATTTCTGACTCTTGATCTGATGGATTGGCTTTGCTGTATGTTTTGACAGCTATAGATTGCAGTTTCAATTTTTCTAATGGAAAAAATTATGGCATGATATTTGTGATTTTCTTGTTGGTATAGGCCTACGTCCTAAATAGTTTGAACAAATTTTAATAAATTGCAATAAGAATTTGAAAAGGATCAAAAAGTAAAGTATTTATATTTCCACCATGCTTTTGATGGATTCCATTTGGCATATTTTGAAATAAATCTTGTGTGATAATATTGAAGTTTAATTTGAATGACCTATTTCTACTTTGATTTGATACAAACATGAAAGAAATTGAAAGACTATCTAAGTTTATTCCATTTTATTGACATTGCATACTATAAGCGCATTATTTTTCAGTGGTGTTATTGTTGATATATAAAGTAGAAAGCAATGTGTTTATTTTGGAAATTTAAAAAAAAAGTGGGTCAGCGGATAGAAATAAGAGTTTCTTAAATCCAAAAAGAAAATACTCAAAATGCTACATAATAGTGACACTAAAAGAGACCTTATACTATGTATTCAGGTGAAAGTGTGAATAATAGTTTTGGATGCAGTATGTGGTTCAGAGCCAAATATAATGTGAAAATTCGAGGAACACTCATGTACAACTGAAGGGATTGGTACCAAACAGGGGTAGGTAAGGTCATGTTAGGTTCACTTAAAAATATAAGCAGAACCAGTTAGAATTAATTTAATGAAATACTCTCATAAAAAGACCTTATCAGTTTCTTTAATCTTTAAAAGAGAAGATAAAGCAGAGACTCATTGTAGATTTTGGTGAATGATTTTGATAACTGGGTTTTTGTAGAGATTTTCCATTGAGATCGAACCGCTCATGATTCTCTGCAGGTCACTCCATTTACATGTGTGGCTGCCTTGTTATGCTTTGCAGCTTCCCATATCCTGGGTGGGGCAGACAAGAGAAGATATTGTGTGTATCCCATCATGCATTGCTTCCTATGGGAAATTTTGTACAGGAAGTCATGTGAGTAGTTAGTGATAAAACATACCCAAAATGCAAGATTACAACAATTAACTTTGATTTATGGGCATTTCATCACTAACTACTCACATGATTTCCCATACAACAATCCCATAGGAAGCAATGCATGATGGGATACACACACTATCTTCTCTAGGGGCAGACTATGATGGATGAATTTGGTGACAGTTTTAAGTGCAGGAGGAAGACCGGAGCACCCGAGAAAGCGAGTATGGACCGAAAACCAAATGCACATACGGCACCGGTACTGGGCATTGAACCCGGGACTCATTGGTGCAAAACGAGGAAAAGAACCGCTGCACTAACCACACTAACCTGCATTTTGTGACATGCTTTCCCCATTTTTGGAAACAATAGGCTAACCTAAATGTTGAACTTAACAATTGTAACCTACAAACATACCAAATCCATGCTGTTTTCATATGATATCTCACCTGTTATGTGTAAATTATTGCAGACAAGTGTGCCAATTCAATAAATGAATACTTCAGTTTTGACATTTTCATAAAGATATGAAATTATACATGCTGAACAGGCATAAGGTGATGAAAATATTTTGACATTTCTGCTTGATCAACCATAAACAGACAAATCAGTTATACCAAATAGAATTTTACACTTCACATGAAGAGGAGAGATATATTTAAGGCTGAGAAAACAATTTTGCTTGTTTCATGATCAATGTGAGATGAGCATGATTTAGTTTCATTTTGCTCCATGTTTTCAAAGTGAAAAAGAAAGCTGCCCATTTTTTGCTTTTGTAGCATATGGCAACGTGGTATATGGAAGAGTCAAGCTTTTTTATGATCGAGGTAAATGTGTCACATGTCAGCAATATGACAGATGGAAGACCTCTTAAAACCTTTTAAAAATGTCATATACCGCCAGGGACCATTCCACTTTTACCACATCCCTATTTTTGTAAACTGGGGGGCGTTGAAGGATCATTGAAGGATCAAGCATTCTCTTGGCGCAGTCAAGCGTGACCAGGACATTTAATCGCTTGCTTGTCACTCGATTACATATACACATTCCATATGACCACTCAACTTGTGTGGTGAAGTGACCTTGACCCAGGCGTTGTCAAATCAAATTTGACCTAAAAATAATGTTTTCGACCAATTTGTGAAATTCCCCCCTACCCATATGTGAGGGTCGATCCCATTCGGAGCTCAATTTTACACTTGAAACTAGATAACCTATCAGATCTGACCAAAAGCAACATAAGTTTCCAGATAGTTTCCTTGTAAACACCTTTTGAGATATGGCTGAATAAAGTGTTTGTGCGGAAATACTTTAGAAGGCGAGTGTAAGCCCAGAGTGTATCTGTATACTCATGTGGTTTGTCATATTTGCTGAAATGTACATATCAGAAAATAGAATATAGTGCTTTATTGATGGATGGTCCGCTAGTTGTCAACATAAACAGCTGCTTAATATTGATCAATGTCATCTACTAATAATAATGGTCAGAACAAAGAAAAATATGAATAGAAATCCTATTCTTGAGGTTTTACACATATTTTCTTAACGCAGCAGGAGTTCATTACTAAGGTGGAGGCTAAACTCACTCTGCAGACACACACTTAAAAAAAACTATAGCTATTCATGTCTTAGGCTTTTTATATTAATATTGATAAATTACATTTATAAAGTACATGTAACAAATGTTTGAGAGTGCTAAAGTTAAAAATTAGATATAGAGGGGCAAGTCTCAAACTACTTTTGATACCATCTACCTTTATTCTTTCCTTTGTAATAAACTCTGCGACTTGGTCTGTCAACAATACACTGGTGCTTTACCCATTAGGAGGATCTGTAGTTGATGAGATTTTTCCCAAAGTCATAAAATGTCATATCGTAATGAATCAATATTATGGCTAGGCACAGCCAGGAGACAAGGCTATCTTCTTGCCTGATGTAAATGAAGATGGATTGAGGGATGAAGATTGTAAGAGTTTATTACACTGGTGGCTACTACATCTTCCTCACATTGGCGCAACATAAGGCCTAAAAAAAGTTGTTGACTTGCCCTTTAATGGTGAAATTGATGGTCGGTCAGTCGCGGATCTTTTTTTTAAATATTATTTATTTATTTTTCTTGAAAATGGACACCAAAAAAACTGAACTGAAAATTGTATAAATATTTTTATTGTTTTGTGCTTTAATTATTCAAGATATGTGCTTGTTCCATGCAAATATGTGAATGTTGTTGTAAATTCAACCCAAATATCATGATATTTTTTTCCAAATGCACTGTTGAGTTAAGCAAAAGTTCACCCAAAAAAAAAAAAAGCAACTCTAAATTTTGCAAATTTTGGGTCGGTCGTAAAGGGCAAGTCAACAATTTTTTTAGGCCTAAGTATTATAGATCTATCCACTTTCTCATTGGTCAGAATGTAATTCTATATGGTTTTTAACCAATTACATATTCTGTAAGAAAAACTAGGTCAAAAGTCAAACATTGCATTATTTTAGAAGTAAATTGCAGTTGACTGAGTATTTTTTAACTAACAACTATTATGATACATACGATATAGATTTGAGTACATCTACCATAATTTGCAAATTTGTAGAAATCAGTGCCTGATTGATTTGGAGAGCCATTTGTTTTGCAAAAAATACCTTGCAAACAGATCTTTAAAGCATCTGCTTTGATTTTTTTTAAAACTTGGATATAACAAAACCAATAATTCTATAAATAAGCTTATTTAGTTCTCCTTATGCATTCTACATAAAAAGTATAAAATTCAAGTACATCAAGATATTTGATTTTCTGAAATGAACACTGATTCACTAAATCATTTGGTAACTAGCAAGGGATTTTATTGAGAGTAACTGAAGATCAGACTTGAGATGAAAATGTTCTGTCTCATTATATTCTTTGATAGATATTGTCTCTGTATAAATGCACATTTGTAATATGTATGTCTAAATGGCAGAGCTCCTTAGTGAGTTGAAATGCATTGTTTATTTGAACTTTATAAATGCATTTTTGAAGCAAATGGTTAGCAATCTATAGGGACACCCTGACGTGTTTATTTGCATTATTTAAGACTGTTTGTTTGAACTCAAGTTCAGTAAATAAACATGACAATGACATTGGGGATTTTATTTGTTATTATTTAGAAGTGTAAATGTTATGGTTATGATTCATGTGTGTAATTTGAAGACATGCTCATGCATTAGTGGTGAACCAGGTGAACCTGGAGCAGAATTTGGAATCGTTTCAATATTATAACGTGTTATTTCAGTATGAAATGCTTCATATTTAGCTCCGTTTATGTTATACTTTACAGATGGTTTCTTTCAGCTTTAAATGTTGAAATTTTGGATCTATTCAAGCTATTATCCAAAGTTTTCCTTCAAACTTATCTTAGGGTTTTAAACACATTCTCAGTTAATTTTAAGATTTTTAGAAAAGAAATCATGAATCCAAGAAACATATTAATCATTTTACTTGGCTGCATAAAAAAGCTTTAAAAGTCTTATTTGATTAACTATAATAGATATTGAATGTGAAACTTTATTTAAAATACTAGTAGAAAAAAGGCTTTGCTAAATTCAGGTTTGGGTGTGTCAGAGCCAAGGATAAAACTGTAATAGATAGTGCCCTTATTTTATTGTTTTATCTATTTTTGATTAAGATTAGGTCTCACATAAATGAGGTATAAGTAGAGCAATCATTGGAACCTATTTAATTCAAGTGAAAAGGTCATGTCCACCGATTCCCAATAGATGGCCCAAATTATTTTAGATGGACATTGTCATAACAGTTTCCAAACCAATTTGTCAACTGGTGACGTTTCTGAAATGACAGAGTAGCTGTGGTGATTGAAAGTGAATTTGTCTCCTTTTCTGACCATTGCTATAACTAGGCTACCTATTTTTTTTGATAAATGGTAAAGTGTGGTGCACTATGAATTTTATTTAGGTCAACATATGCTAGTTCTAAACAGATTGTATTATTTACAGGTCCTGAAAGACGGAATTATTAAGGTCACACCATACTAAATAAATTTCTTCATTGGGAAATGTTATGTTTTGTGATTTATGTTTCAGGCACTTCTAACTGAACTTTGGGCCTTTGCTTGATATAAATTAATGAAAATAAATGAAGGTATCGTACCATTGCCAAAAGCTCACACACATAGCTTTAAGTGTTATGGTTTGAACTTATATGAACAATGGTGCTGTGATAGCTATGTGATAAGCAATCTCTTAACCCTAATGTACCAAACAACAGAATATCCCAATCCACAAAGTGGAGAAAATTGCCCAAGTCCAAATACTCATAGACCAGAGTTAGTTATGATCACGAAAATGGCTTCCATGGCAGTGCGTGCTCAGTGGCTTTAACATTGTGATATTGGGATTGGGGTGTGAGAGTTACCTTGTTGGAATTCAGGCAGAGACCTGTCATTTTTACTTGAAGATTTGAGGGATTTTTTTCCGAGGAGATTTTGAATGGAGAATGGGCGTGGGGGTTAGGGTTATAAAGTGTGCATATTATGACTTCAACTTCATGATTTTTGATAAACAAAATATGAGAAGCTAATGAATTCATCCATTGAAATAAATGGCCTGCTGGGATCAAGACTTACTTTAATTTCAAAATCAGCTCGCTCTTACGCTTCAAAATATCAAAATATTTTTTTAAGTTATGGGGAGAAAATATTGTTATTTTTAAATATGATTCTAATAGTGTTATTTCAGGTTTCAGGAAATTTAAACAATTCAAAAACAACATGATTTTATACTACAATAGAAAATATATATCAATAATGAATTAAATTTACTCCTAGCAATGTTTAGAATATGAATTAAATACAGCACAGTTTTTGTATAAGAAAATAGCCTAGTGGGGTTGGGTATTTTGATATTCATTTCAAATCTTAAAATAAGCACATTCAATTGCAGCAAGAACTTAATAATTGTCTTGAATAAGTGGGGTGATCCCTTCAAGGTATAAGAAACTTTGTGAATGTACGTACAGCAAGTAAAAAGAGCAAGATTATGATCTTATTAGAACATGGGGGGGGGGGCAAGTAAAATCCTAACTAGGCAATTGTAATAGGGACTCGACATAGGTTGGAATTGGTAGAGTGTCCATTGACCTATAAAACGTAAATTGGGAACAAGCCATAACCCATGATTTTGGCTTGATGAAATACTTTGAAGTTGCTGATTTTCGCAATAAAAACTGAAATACTATGAATGGTTTATTCATATTCTTTAATGGTTATGTATGATTTAAAAATATCAATGTTAGTGATCCTTAACTGGAATATCTTTTAATGTGTATTTGATGATCTATAGCTGCAGGTCCCTTTTAGATAAAAAAGTATTGGTCATAGATGCAAATATAGCACATCGCTCATGCATACAGCCAGGTTTATAAATGTGTAGATGGTGATGACTGGATTCTGTTACTTCTCCTAGATGCATCATGCGTGAGTGGGTATGGTATGTAGGTTGGCAAATGATGTGATCGATACTAAGGTATGTAATGGTGGATGGATGTTCAGACGTGAAATCAACCTTTGTGTTAACTACAGTGTGTACAAAGTAATATTTTCCAATGTGTAAGAGCAATCATTGCTCTACGGTTACAGGTCGAGATATTTAAGTTTTTGTTTTTTGCACCAATTGTATATAATGAGTTTTGTTTGATACCATAAAGACAATTGAATGAAGATGTTTTTTGAAAGTATACAGTTTGTGTAGACAGTTTAGCAAGATGAACAGTTTGAGACCATTTTTAACCAACTCTGACACTTTAAGAATTTTTGACTCCAAAGACCAATGTATGATCCCTGGAATGTCCTTTCATGTTTATAGATGTAACTCAAAAACCATTCATTAGAGATAGGTCAAAGTATACCTTTTTTGCTTTCTTATGATGAGAGGAACATGATAGAAGGTTTTAAACAAAATTTGACAAATTTTGAAATTTTACCCTTGTAATGACTTTGCCCCCTCATACATGGTCCCATGCAACAGATTGATTTTGTGTCCACCCTAGTGATGTTACCTATGGTCCATAGAACCCATGTAGATAGGACACGTTAAAATAACTTCCTGTTGCAGTTTCCCCGCAATATGGGATTTTAGGTACTATAATATGGAATAAGTATTTTTTCTCACGCAGTGAGAATGCCTTTGCTTTGATCAATGGCCTCTTCAACAACAAATCTCTTTCTATATGTGCACAAGACTTTAGAGATGCATTGGACCTTGAAAGCTGTTAAGAGACTGCTTTGTGTAGATAGTTACCACTAAAATTCATATGGATATTTACGTGGTGTTGATGAAAACATTGGGACTTTGGTTTTTGGCATGACTATTGTGTTATGACCTTGCAAATAAACTGTTTATTGAAACAGCCATTGTAATTGGTCAATTAGGCTAAATATCATTCCTCCATGTGAATAGAATAACATAGTATCTGTATGTCAAATAACTCCCCAGAACTGAAGTGTGTCAAATCCTTTTAAAAGAAATAGATCGGCTTTTAAAAATACTTTAGATTTATTAGATACACATTTCCTGATATCATATTGTTAAATATTAATGTAAAACACCACCTCCAAAAGCATAGATTTTGAAACTTTTAACACGCATTTTTTTGAGCTAGTAGGAAATGTGGGGCAATCTGTGTCCCACAACTTAAGTTACAAAGTGGTAACCATGCAAGTTCCTATTTTTTTTTCAAATCCACCTTTTCAATGATTTTTAATTAATTTTCACCTTTTTTTGCAAAATAAATGACAAAATTAAGGTAAAACATCCCCCCCCCCCAATTTCTTCAAGATTCTTGGCAATATTTTCAGACACAATTTTCAATGACTCTTAATGACTGTTATCATTTAATATGTTATGTACAAAAGATATAGGTATCAACATTATATTATTTTGACCCACTTTTTCTTCAAAATCAATGACAAAATTAAAGTACCCCCTCATTTCTTCAAGGTTTTCAATGATAAGATTTTTAGACACCCATTTCAATGACTCTTATACTTTAATATATAATAAGAACAAAGCATATACTTTTCATGTCTGCTGTACTACCAGAGACTGATACTCCCAAATAAAAATGCAACAAGGCATTGTGTACATTTGTTTTTGTTGCTAAATTATATGGTCCTTGAAAAAGAGAACTTTGCTTCCTTTGGGTTTCCTTAGTATATTATTGGGATGTGGTGCCTCATTAATGATACCTCTTTTTATATCTTTCCAAGATTTTCTTCATACTAAATTATCATGTAACTGGCAAAAAATTGGACCGACTGCGAAATTCTGTCTAATACCCATTTTTAAAATTGTGTGGAGATGGATGCTCAGAATACCCCTTTTTGTGATTTTGCAGTCCTTGATTTCAGTGAATAGTATTAGTAATATACCTATTTTCCTTGAAATTAAGAATTCGCATGGTTACCACTTTTTAGGTTGAATTGGAGGCCTGGGGATGTCATCATTCTTCTCACACCGTAGTGAGTGTGCCCCAAATTTTGTTTGGAGGCCATCTATGTTTTCGGCCTAATCTTATAAGAACTCTTGCATCACACATATGTCTGTCTGTTTGTAGCACTTGTATCTCTTCTTCCTTATTCAATAAACCAAAGTTTACTCTTCTTGACAAGTAGCCAAAACTCCCCAATTCCAATTTCTCAGATCACATCCCCATCTCAATACCTTTAATTACTAATAGCTGTGCCATAGGAGGAAGGAGATATTTTGTGCTTCTAAGCATGTATATACGTATTACTTACTATGAGAGTGGACTGATTTTATATAGGAAACTATATATATAATCACATACTAGTTAACTTGCTGTACAAACAATTCCATTAGCATGATAAGAAGCAATGAATAATGGCAAGCATAATTATTGAGCATTTGGTACACAGTGTAATCTTGACCATGACTCCGGTGTAACGTGAGTTTGTCCTTTTTAAGGACTATTCTTGTTCAATCTACAATCCTTTTTCATAATCAGTCTTTAAAATCAATATTTTGAGTTAATCTCGAGGGCAAAGATATTACATACAGACCACTTTCACCTGCACACATGTGAAATTTGACCAAAGCTAGCAGGTAGCTATGTTGATATGAGTATCTCCTTGGCAGAAACATCTTAACTTACCTATGTGATACCGGAGTTCAGAACTCTGATACAGCATACGGTTTCAAGAATTCTGTAATGAATATATGGATGACCAATGTCAATGAGTCCATTATGTGTTGCTCGTATTCTATGATATTCAACACATAACAGCAAATAGAGGATGAGGATTTTATATTTATGCTTTATTTTATTTTTAAACTTGAATTCAATAAATTCTATTGGCAAGGTAGCAGCATGTAATCTATGATTGGGCTAGAGGAGCATTGGACAAAATTTTGAAATTTTAATTAAGGATGATTTGCACTTAATATATTAGAAAATATTGTAAAAATTTTGATCAAAACATACTCCAAAAATTTAATTTAATTTTGTTTGTTGACCTTTGGTATGAGGCTATTCTCTAAAGTATGTACTGATGCTATATATAAAGAAAGAGGCAAAGGTTTGTTTGTAAAACATTCCTTTCACATCATAGATAGCAGATAAATCAAAAGAAATTTTGATTTTGCATTAGATCTCTTGAGAAATACTATTTCAAAGTTTCAACTTTAGGGAGCAGTTGTCGTTGTCAACAACGACAATTAGAAATAAAAGAATATCTAAATATTTTGATATACAGGGTTTGAATTTGGCAATGAAACTTGCTGCATGCTGTCATTATTACTGCTAATACTTCAAATGATGCAAAAATCTAAAAAAAAATGCCCTTCAAGTAATTTCTCTTTTTTAATTGACAAGATATTTAT
>JXSR01S024280.1:64563-85286 GCA_000969725.1 Ophiothrix spiculata
CCCCCCCCCATCAGGCTCAGGCAGGGATGCTGATATCAGTGGAACATACGGACTGATTGCATTAGTACGAATTGGTTAATGCTCAAAATAATGAATTATGGGAGTCGCCCACCCAAACTTGAAAAAAACTGAAATGGCTAACTGGACTGATAGCGCAATTATGAATTTAGTATTGAAAAAAAGTGAAACGGGAAAATTTGAAATTGAGTGAGAAAGCCTTGTGATAACGATGATTTAGATGATGGGTTTGGTGATACAGGAATGATGCAATTTGATAAAGATGTGGTTTTCATGGATGGTTACTTTGTCCGTTTATAAAGAGCACTATTTATGGTGATGATGGGCAGAGATCTAAGGGGATGGTGTATAAAAACTTCCTTTGAAATGTTATTGCATGATGACAATGTAGAAAACCCATGGTCAATCTATATCATCATGCACCTTACCGGTTTGTCTCGTACATATGATATTCATGTTCATGGTATTAAATATATGTGTACCGCCGCGGCAAAAGGGTCCAGTTGTCGGCTCGTACATGTTGCTCCTTGTAGCATATCTAATGTATGGTATTTGTATACATCAGATATGCTACAATGAGCAACAGTAGGAGTTGACAACTGGATCCTTTTGCCGCGGCGGTACACATATGCTTGTTAATAATTACAGATGCCAGATTATGTTCTCAATAGCCATTGATATCATGTTTAGTGTGAAAAGTTCATTAACTATGGCTTTGATAAACACATTGGTGTTAACAGATGGCCATTCCTGTTCTCAGTATTTCTCTTCATGGTGATGATGTTAATGACTTTTTTCATGGTAGAGGTGATGGAGCTCATTTTTTGATGATGGATGATGCCCGGGGGGGGGGGGGGCTACTTAGTACAAAAGTGGCTATGGGGACGTGCCGCAAATTCGGGTAGCAAAATCAAGCTTTCTGGTATTCCAATCGGTCCTTTTTATTCCCAAAATGTGGTATTTTGATGGGTTTTCTTTTCAAAATTTGCGCCAAATTTCGCAAATTTTGACATTTTTTTATCAAAATGTTAGAAAATGTTGCCAAAATAGAGCAAATTTTGACGGAAAAAATTATAATTTTGATTAAATTTGGCTCAAAATTTAAAAGATTTGGTATTTGAATGGGTCAATTTTTCTTAAAAATTGGTATTTGGATGGGTGGCTTTCCAAATTTCCCAGAGGCACGTCCCTACCCAAACCAAATTTGAGTACCCCCCCGCGGGGGATGATGTTCATTAGGTGTTGATGTAATTTGTAATGACCATGTGTGACACTTTTAAGGGCACTCTAAAGTGCAAAAGCTTATTGTGTGAAAGATGTCTATCTGTTATTTGATACTTGCGTGCTTGGTATATTTACCCCTCCTGGTAATATATGTGGACCGCCGCGGCAAAAGGGTGCAGTTGTCAGCTCGTAAATGTTGCTCCTTGTAGCATATCTACATCAGATATGCTACAATGAGCAACATGTAGGAGCCGACAACTGCACCCTTTTGCCGCGGCGCGACACATATATTCAAAAGTATCATGATGGTGCCCTGGTAATATATATTCACAAGTATCATGATGGTGGTATTTGAATAGACTGGTAATGATGGATGAGCTAGTAGTGTCCTTATATTGGACTGATATTGAATTTGTAAATGACCAAGATTGAATACATCTGTTGTAAATGAATAAGTCATGGTATTTAAGTGAGTTGCATTTTTTCTATTTTGCCCTGTGACCTGCTTTCTTCCAATACTGACCTCTTTACAAGCATGAATAAAAGGACATTCATATAGTGTTGTAAGTGTAATTTGTTGACTCTTTTTGTTATAGTCTCATTTTTGACCTTTTATTTTTACAAAGACTGAAAATAAAGAATTAGAAAAATAATATAACACTATTTATTGCTATACCATAATTTTACAGAGTAAGACAAGATAAAAAGGTTTTATTTCGTTATTTAGAACAGAGTCACTTTAAACTCAACCGGTAATTAGTCCATCTAGATGGACCTTGCAAGCACACGCAAAGCTTGAGATGGCGCTCTCTTATGAGGTCCATCTAGATGGACTACTGGCAGAAAATTGAGGAATATCGTAAAAAATGAAGCCATTCCATCCCAATATTAGGATGGATTAAGGCCTCACTAAATGATGTTAAAATTTGATATGAATGTAATGGAATAAGGATACTGTTTTATTCAATTACTTATATCATGTTGTCGTCATCATAGAATACTCTTTAGCAAAATATTTCAATGATAGTAGTAGAGTCTAAATCCATCCGTAGTGCCTCTGTAATAAATAATAGATCACTATAATAGAGAATGTACATATTTGTAAATTAGCTTCATGTACCATTAAAATGATTTAAAATGAAGATCTCGTTATCCTGATAGTAATGAACATGAATTATAATTTATTGATGTGGTGCTTGTTTGATCCATTGATAGAAATGTAAAACAACACAAAAACATGTTGCAATCATACTGCTTGTGTCTTTATATATCTATAACAATAGATGTCAGATGGTGTCAGCAATATTGATATTTCATGGTTGAAATTAATGTATTTGAGACATATGTTTAGGGTTCATGGTTAGGATAAAAAGTACATATGAATGTATGAACAGACCTATCAATACAATGTGAACGAGTGAGGTCATCGTTGATGCCGCGTGATGATAGCATCAGTAAGCTAAGGTTAGACATGTGACGGTATTGTCTTTGTAGTGATGACCACTTTGAAGGACATCTGTATATAATTGCATGATTCATGATCGTTTTGTGCTCTTCATGTACATAAATATAAACTGTGATAGAGTGACTTAATATGTGTTAGATATATTGTCATTGTTTCTGGTGAAGCATAAATATAGATTATTCATGAATCAATTTTTTTTTTGAGATGTTGATTTGTGGTATTAAAGTGGCTGAATTCACAATTATCAGCCATAAATTTGTTAAATTGATAAACAAATAAAGAGAGTTAGTTCATCTAAACATAATGGCTGAAACACAACTGGTTTAGATGCTATCTACTGAAGATAGCCATGGTTTTTCTTACACAAATTTTGGGCAAATTCTTGACAGTGAAATGAAATAAAAGCTTTTGAATGTAAAAATTTGATTAAAGGCATTTAGCAATTCAGGTATCAGTGGAGTTGCTATCCACTGAAGATAACTCAGAAACTCTTAACATTGAGTTGTAAAAAATACATAGGGTCCTTGTTTTTTCAGGAACAACACTTTCCTCAAATGTTAGTTTGCTTTTTTGAAGATGCAATACCATCTAATCTGATAAGTCCTTTAACTTTAACCTTTAAAAAATATGAACATGTCCAGAGATATTCGTATAACCAATCTCTTGCAGCAAAAATCAGCAAAAGTGATGCTGTATGTTTTTATTAATTCTCCCCAACATCTACTCATGACTTGTAGATCAACATTAAGAATATGATATTACTTAAGTGGCCTTAGCAAAATTGCTTTATGATGACGTCATATATAGAGATATATAGCTTGAGCACGGGCAAATTATTTCCCCGGAGACAAGCTCGTTCATGTTTATATGTTTCAACAACTCTTCATCGACCTGATATGTATGAACAAATATTATGATGGTGGGGCTCAGGGACAGGGTCAATCTCTGCGTTTTTGTGGTTTGGATTTGTTTGTGATGTGGTGGAATTTGTCATTTTTTAATTAATTTATATGGTGCTGTAAAATCAAAATTCAAAATAATTCGCCAGGAATTTACTTTTCGCTCATTTTTGTAAGACTAAAATTTGTGAAATTAAAAAAAAAAGATAGACAGATCTAAAAATACTGAAAAATTATATGGAGATGTCTTGATTTTTTGTGTCTCGATTGTAAGCTGAATAATTATTGATTTAGAATATTTAGCTTGAGAAATTCTTGAAATATTAATTAAACCTGTGATTTCAGATTTTACAAAGCTTTGGGTGAGTATGTGTTAAGGTGCTACACTCTTAAAAATGTCTTGTCAAATTTGACTAGATGCCGGGTGCAATAAGAGCTCACCAGATATCTAGTCATTTTTGACTAGATTATCTAGTCATATTGACTAGATATCTGGTCAAGTTGACTAGATATCTAGTCATTATGACTAGATTATTTGGTCAAGTTGACTAGATAATCTAGACAAAAATGACTAGATATCTGGTGAGCTCTTATTGCACCCGGCATCTAGTCAAATTTGACTAGGCATTTTTAAGAGTGTAGAGTGGGAGTACTTCATTTGTACCTATTAATATTTAGGATGTGAAACAATTCTGAACGTAGATAAAAACTTAATAAGTTGAAATATTGATACGGATATTTGTAATGAGGGGATATTTGTCGTACAAGTGATTGCTTAACTGACGTGGTAGTTATAGTATATACTAGTAACTATTTTGTGAGGGTAGCTGTATTAGATTATGTTATATTAATTTTTAAAATGTAATTAAAATAGAATTTAACTATACCCTTAATCAAGAGCACATTATTACACAGGTTATATATATATTATGGGACATTGTTTTCAAACATCTACATTGAACAAATGTTATATTAAATATGTCAGTAAGAAGATTTAGGCTTGAAAAATGTGAATTTTACACTTAAAGTAATTAAAGACTTTTTGTTAAATATGTATAGCTGAGTAACTTTTCTTCAAAAGTCAACTATGATTTTATAATAAAAACCTTCAATTTATGATAATTACTTATACAATAAAACCACGAGAATATAATGGAATATGTATATATGAATGACAATATGTAAACAAAGTATTGTAGATTAAAGATATACCAGTAAAAATCAAGAACCAAGATTTCATATTTGTACCTGATATCATAAATACTCTACTTGTCTGTACTTAGATTTTCATTCAATTGTTAATTTTTCTAATCACATAAAAGTGCAATGTGATAAAATTTGATCAGAGATACTAAAATTGTGTTGACTTTTATTATCAATTTTTGCAATTTATAATTCTATGACTCATTGCAGTGATAACACAAATGGTCTCTTCATCATCCATTTAAAATTGTCACCATAACTGGTAGTAAAACCAGGCAGGTGTGGTGTAATCCCTTGGGTTTATTTAAATAACACCTGGGGAATTTATGCCAGAAAATGATGTTGGTTACCTCAAGATTTGACGAGGAAATTCACTTCAAGAAAATTATCCTGCCATGCAAGAAGTGCAATATATATATTAATTGTGCCATTTATCAAATTCGTTTGCTTGCGATACTAGGTTGAATGACCGAGACCGTGATTCACTTCATGGTTTAGGCTAAGTAAAATATCTGACATGTTTCCTGTCTGAGTTAATTCAGAATATTCAAGAAAGAAAATTATATATTTATCTTATTTTCATATAATTACTCAAGAATGAAGCATCTTTAATAGATATATAAGTACCGGTACCCGACTCTTCTTCAAGCACAAAAAATTGGGTCTTTTAGTCCGCTGATCTGTGATTTCATGCATAGTGTCCTTGAACAAGACATTGAGGGTCAAAACATAGTCGGCCTTCAAACAAAGTTTTCGCAACCAAACATTTGGTTGTGACGTCACCAAATATTTTCGATCAAATTTAAAGTATAAACCGGTAACAAACATTTGAGGCAATGTATATGGCAATTCAACACATGTTCAGTTTAGGGCAAAATTTAATTTGGTCTCAACTCGGTGTTGAAGTTATTTGATTTGGAGTCAATTGTCATTTTGACGTCACAACCAAATGTTTGGTAGTGAAACTTTTGTTTGAAGGCCGACCTTGAGACTCTCCACACAGACAAATCAATATGTACTTTGCACACCTAGATGCATCTAGATTAAACTGTTCTTCAGCAAATGGTCACACGGGCGTAAGTGACCGCATGGCATGTACACATATGCGTAGTTGCATTATTTCCACTCACATGCATGTTAATACGTGCCACTTGAGGAAAGTCAGATTGGGGTGAACACAATCTACACTGTGAAAAGTACATGGATCTAGATGCATCTAGATTTGATGCTCGTGTGTGGAGAGCCCCAACAACTCTCCAAACACCTCTCAACCCAAGTAAGGTGTCAATGTTGGTATCGCTGTTCTTAAGCTTGCTTGCTTGCTATTGCCTTACCATCATTCATTAATGGTTGAAAGGTAACTGGCTTGTTTTGAAGATGTGGTGATCCCTTCATAGCAATATTACAATACTAGCCCAATTACTTTGAAATCAATGTGTGCAGGCTGTTCCTCTACAATCATATGAAAAAAAATAAAGAGTAGGAGAGCTGAGATGTGAAACATGATTTACTTTTTTTATCTATAGTCTTGTTAGTTACTTAACTTATTTGAATGCAAGAAGGTACATTCATCAGTTTTCATCAATATCGATATCTATTTACGCATCATGTCATACCTTGAATTGACACCTCATGTGGTAGTTATGTATTCCCTCTATCACAATTGTGTAAAATGATGCCAATGTGATAAATTTGTAAAAAAAAATGTATTCAATTTTTTCATAATTGTATAGCTAGCACATTATCTGCTTTGAGGTTTTGGCTACTAATCAAACGAACATTAAGTTACAATTTTTAACAGGCCATTTGCTCTCTCCCAGTTTGCTCTCATGTTCAGAAATTAATTATTAATTATTGGTAAGATCTCTTAGATTTATCAAACTTTTGAAAAATCTCATATTTTGTTCTGTAAATTTTCTTTTAGGATTCAGGCACAAAACTGTGTTTTTTTACAGACATTTTATGTTGTATTAAATTTTTGTGATATTTTCCATAAACTTCATATCTCTTTCCCCTTTTTCGAATCTGAAAGAAACTAAAGACAAAATCCCACAGGAAGCGAAGTAATTTTCATTTTTGCAATGATACTTGTGGATTTAACAGGGATTTGGAGAATGAAATGCTCTTTTTTTATTTCAGCATATTTTACAATGTCATTGACATTTATGAGTCTGCAGTAGGCCCATAGAGAATTAACAAAATTGTAAAAAATCTATTTGATTGAAAATTGAGAAATAATCACAAAACTGAAACAGTTGAATGTTTTATGTAATAGCAATATGAACTGAATCTGAACTTCAGTGATTTATTTTAGAGCTTTGAAATACATTAAAATATTGATGTCTTTGTATCTCTTGGGGACAAAGTAATCTTTAGAAACATTCAGATTATTGTGAACTTTATGAGGTTCTGCAACATAAACAAAATGTTATGATAGTTTTTCTTCCATTTTTCATTGAAAAATACATTTTTATGTAGTAAAATAATGTAAAGTCTTGTAATCTTTATATCTTGTCATCTTTATTTTTCCATATCTTTCCCTTTTAAGCACTACTCATCAATTGGCTAATATTCTGACACCGAATCAGAATTACTATTTGAAAATGGTAATCACGGTAATGGAGCTAGTCTCCCACTTGCTTGGTCTCCGGACTTTACAGTCATCCTTGTCAGTGGGACGGCCACAAATTCTTGGTTTGTTAGTATAAACTTTGTGATACATTCTTTTAAATGATAAATTTTGCTTTTTGGAAGAAAGGTAAATCTAAAACTGAACAAATCACGAAAATTCATCTCTCATGTTTTTTTCACTCATTCGCGAAGTTTTTCTACCGACACTTGTTGTTAAGCACTTCTGCCTACCGATGCAATTATTTAAACACATATATTTGCAGCGCGTGATATGTTGATTACTCATGCAGTTGGCATGCGCGTTAAGAGTGGTGTACACGGCCCAATTTGAAATAAAAAGTGAACATTGAGATAACATACAGTTTTAAGCTGACCAATATGGTGATAGTTGATAAACCTTAACTGTTAAATCATGGTTAAATATAACATTTTCAGATATGAAAATAAATTTTCCGTGACTAAATATTATACAATGAAGGTGGGAAATTAAGATAAATTGTTTCTCAAAGTGTATAATTTGAAAATAAAACTACCTACAAATGGTAGATTTAGATAGAAAATTTCCACTTACGCAGACTTTAACTTTCATCTTTGGCAATAATCAAAGAAACTAAAAGCCTGTAGCTATATGAGATTGGTATCAGTAGATACCTGATACCTGCATCTTTATTAGTGGCCATTTTGTTAATTGCTGGTAGTGTATCAGACTGGGTTTCAATTGCAGTGCATTTTCAGAAAGTATCTTACATACTGATGTTGCTGTTGATAAAAATATTGTGACCTACAAATTTTAAAATTGAGCACCATAAGGATTGAATCTAAATAAGTGAAGAGTTAATTGAATGTTTCATCTCCTCAGAGGGGGTGATAAAGTGTGTTTTCACCTGGATTTGAACCCAGAGCCTCTTACTTCCAAAACTGTGTATACCATTAGTAGCCCACAACTGAACTGCTGCCTGGGCAGCGATTTGGTCCCTGTACATATATCAACCGTGTATGACATATGTGACCCGTCTTATCAAAAGGTACCTTAAGTTCGGCACAGTAAATTACTAGATACGGGCCATTGAAGCTGAGCATAGTCAAAAATCACGTCCAAGGTCGAATTTCTAATTTCATCAGAAACGTTACATTTGTGTAACGTGTATTCTATCATATTAATCAGGTTCCAACATCAAAAACATAAGACAAATGCTTTAAAAACCGAGATAAAAATCCTTCATCCATTCAAGTTCTACCGGTACAGAAATTTTAAACTTGATTTTCTCAAAACTATCGTTTTCTGAATCAGCCCGATGCCTTTTACCATTTCATTTTGGGACCCTTAAGGTACCTTTCGATATGACGGGTCACATATTAGGACTTGGAATAGTTTGTTTGTATAATAATTGTGAGACTAAATTTACGTGATCTTTATGATTGTATTACCATTAATTATCTATTTGTGTTCTCCATTTTCCTATAGATGCATGAATTGGAACATAAAGTACAAGAATCGACAGAAAGAGCAGAAAAAGCAGAAAAACAGGTAAGTTTCACCTTCATGTTTTACATAGACAGGAATCCTTACAATATGTAGGCTTAACCACTTCATAGTAGTTCTTACCACAGTGCAATTTATTTTGAATGCCATGTTTGACCATTTGTAACTGATCGAGAACTTATCTCAAAAGAAATCACATGAATTGCAGGAGATTGCATTGGCTCATTGATTGAAACTGTTGAAACTGTTGCCTTGATCATGGAATAACTTTCTGATTTTTTTGGGGGGATTGTGTAAATTGTAGAAAAAGTTCAGACAAAACTTTTTCTATGATCAACAGTTCAACACAACAGACTTATTGTTAAAACTTTAAAGTCTGTTGTGTTGTGTTGCACTAACGATCTTTAAAAAAAGATCTAATGAGATCTGGTTGGATCACTTTAAGATTAAGACCACAATTTTAACCTTGGTATGAAGCATGGTAGTTAGAAATATTTGACCATTTTGATACAAGTCATTGCCAAAGAGTTTTTTTTTTTTTAGGTCACTAGCATTTCACCATGACTCCATCCTGATACTATATCATTGTCTTTCAATGGCTAGATATTTTCTTTGCAATGAGGCTGGTGAAAGGAAAATGATAATTAAGCGAGGTGCTGAAATGTTATTGTTTAAGATTCGTGGGTGAGATGGAGTCCTAAATCACTATCTTTGCTTTGGATTGTTTACACAGGGGAATGCTGCCTCTTGTTAAGTAGGGGTTTAGCTAAATGATCTTTAGAATTTGATAGATCAAAGCAGATATAAAGAACTTTTTCAGCATTAACATTTTTGTACCTTGTGTAGTCTCATGAGTATGGTATGATTACTTACATTATATTTTGGTGTAGGGATCAATTTGATCATGGTTCAATGCTCAAATGCACAAATGAAGTTATTTTGAAACTGCATAATCCTCTCAGTAGTATTACATCCAATCGAGTGAATTATTTTAATGCCTCTTCAACATTGGTCATTGCCAAGTCAATTTGCCCACACCATCTGTGCTGTGAATCAGAATCAAACCCATCCCCAGGAACTGATTAAAATATGAACTCCTGGTTACCAAAAACTGAAAATTAAAGTGTGAACCAGCTACCAAGGTGTGACGTTTTCTCTATGACGCCAAAATGGCCCAAATGAAACCCAGCATTTCCTGCAGATGCCATCGTTTCACAACAGGTCATTTTGGAAATTCTACTTTGTTGAATTTACAGGACAGACCATAGGAGACAAAGATGGTTGAGCAATCGTTTCACTCTGTGTCTAAATCTCCTTTAATGTGTCTAATATCTGATGTGAAGGGGAGTATTATTATATTCAACCTACTTTTTTTCTTATTAGAGCACCTGGAAAGTTCTAGTAAAATTTTGGAAGTGCGCTTGTAATATTATTTCTAGACTTTGCTGGTAAAGAAGAAAACTAAATTCTCCAGGAGCAATTGCCCAGTTTCAATCATGTAAACATTATCCTACCTTGTACAGCTTTGTTAACCTAAACCTTCCACTCCTCCTTCTTTTAAAGAATCTTTAAATTTAGCAATTTAATTTTGATATTTAATCCATATGCCTAAAGGCAGCCATTGCGTCATAAGAATTGAATTCTTAGCCAGCAAAATGTCAAACCTTCAAATCAATAAGCACAATCCAATTTCCTCGTCTCTTAGTTTAATTTAGGAGGAAAAAAGATGTCGTCGATGTGGAGCTTTTTTTCCTCTCTTCACTGCACTGATTTGTAATTTTGACTTTGTAAAGAGTCAACTTTATGTTATAAGAATATTTTTATAGTTAGAAATATGTCATGTTAATCAGTGTTTAAATTTTCATTTTGAAATGAATTTTTTATTTGTTTTTCTTTACAGAAAAGCAATGTTTATTTATCTTTGACATGAGTAATGTTTGAATAATGTGTAGTCACAAAATACAAGCTTAATTTAGTTGTATATATAGTTTTGTGAAGTATCTTTTCCAATTTATATCTAAATTTTAAATCTTAAATTTTAATCTTAAAATTAGTTTCTAAATAGACTTTGTTTAAAAGAGTTTCAGGTCATACAGTAAATTTTTAAGTGAACTTAATTTCTTTATTAATACACATACTAGTTAACTGAATAAGTAGTGCACAACTTTATTCGCAATTTCCTTTTCAAAAACATTGAACTTCGTCTGTCACACAGGGGAAGGCAATATGAGACAAGATATGTAATTAATTGATCATTTTGTATCATCTTGGGCAGATGTTTGATTGCAAGACAATGAATGGGTAGATGACATGCACAGCTGATGACCTTAATTGAAGTACATTTGGTCTTGGGTTTAAGGAAATATTAGGACAGGTGGGGCAATCAATGGGGCCTGTACTATAATTAACATTCTTGTTCAAGTTCATCTTCAGGCCTATATTTGACACATTACCATAAGGCAGCGTAAGTCCTGTGGTTAGAGTATGTCTTGCTAATTGTTCTTTTACAATTGTATTGGAATGATATCTGTAATACGAGACTAAAGTGTCCTTACATGAAAAAATGATATATATCGATACGGATACCCTTTAGTGTGTTAAAACTATATGTTTCATATTAACCCTGTCATTTCTACTGCATATCCTCAGAAATAGAGCTGAAAAATGTTTTTTCCTGGATTGGAACTCAGGATATCTTGCATGTCCACCCATTCATACCCCTGCCCATTCATTTCTCAACTCTGCTGATTTCCCAACCAGCAATCCCCAAATAACCAGAATTTTGGATGCTGGAGGTATAATTAGAGGTTCAGATATATTCCAATCAGATATTTAGAAAGGATGATTGTTGTTTGCACTTTCCTAGGGGAGGAGGTTAGTCCTTTTTTAGGGGGGAAGCATAGGAATTATAGTACATAGTACATGGTACACAGGAATGTGCTGTATTAATTGATATGTTGCTGATAACAAGGTGTGGTTTATTTTTGAATTTGAGGTATAAATTTGTAGTCTTACCTAAAAATATATAACCTATAATTTCAAAGAAATGTACTTTCAACTGCCTTTGGATATATTTAGGCACTAGCCACTCAGGCCGGCCTGTATATTTGATCAGGAAGTAGAGTATTTATTTATTACCTTGTCATTGGGTATTTTGTAAATAGTTTTTAAAATACTCCAGCATATCCTGTAACAAAATTTATGTTATGCCATGAAAATTTTTGTTGTTGTTGTGTTGCCCTCAAGTGGAATTTCTGAAAAAATGAGTCGGTCGGTCGGAAAATATTTTTTTTTCTAAATATTTTTTTTAAAAGCACCTAAATTATGAAATTTGGGTGGATTTTCCACTATTTTTCAAAATATTTTCTCAAAAAACACCCAATCTGAGTAAAATTGGGTGCTTTCCCGACCGTATTTTATTTTTTTTTTAAATTTTTGATTAGGGTCGGTTGCTGAGGGCAACACAACAATTATTTTTTATGGCCTTATGGTTAATTCTAGATAAATCTGAATTTTGAAATATACATTCTATTGTATCATATATTCATGTGTTAAGTTATATCGTTGAAACATATTTTGGAATATACCTGTAAGTTATAACAACCAAGAGTTTTTACAATTATCTTCAGTAGGGATTACTTTTATCATCGCTCATTGCTTATGTTCGTTTAAGTTGTTTGTGTAACTACTAATTGGTCTAGACTAAAACTACTTCGATAAAAGCATTTCAACTTGGACGTAATTTAGCACTAACTTGTGTAAAGTACATGCATACATTTATTGCGAAGGGACTTCTTGCTTGGGTCACTGTATATTAAGATAATACATAGTTTTGAGTACCAATATTTTCTTCCAATTTATTCACACACCTTTGTAGAAATTTAAAACAGAATTTTGCTAGGTTGCTTGGTTTTGCCAGGTACAGATGTATAAATAATGACTCTATTTCTAGCTTTATATACAAAATAAAAGACAATCCCTAAAACTGAAATACAGGCAATGCTGCAATTCTCATACAGGTGTATCAACAATGGTGCATATAAATGGAGGCGAAAAACAACATTGTTGGGATGTTACAGTCAAGCAAGATTCATTTCAACAATGTTGGAAATAAAACTTCATAGGCTATAATAAACCCGGGATGATATGCAACATCTGACTCTCAGAAATCATTTTCAAAACTAGTGTTTATAACCTTCTAATACAATCATGATACCTCCTTTACCTTCAAAGTATGGAATTACTCCTTGTATCTTTGATAGAAAAATGCCAGCGGATCATCTTACAGTATTTGACAAAATCAACTTGATCATGTCCTACAGCACCTAACTTGAACATAAAAGAGAGTATAAATTGAATTATGTTGCAGTCATGTATTGCAATTGCTGCATGCATTTAGAAGAGAGGGGGCATAAGATTTTGTTTGTATATGAGGCAAATGGTAATTGCGTTGTGATATTAGTTTTCCCAATCAGTGAAACTCCCTTAAAAGGCTTTTGATTTTAAGATGTCTGGTCCACATGTACTGGTACGCTGTCACTCGTTTTGATTTTCGAGAGTGCAGCATCACACATGCACAGTATACACAGAATCGTGTCTTGAAGCCACACATTTTCTCATTTTTTGTATAAATAGGTCGGTGGCCCCCGCATTTTATTTTGTTAATTGAAAGAACATACTTGTGCGCATATTTTGTGAAAAAATTGACACAAAATTTCAGTGGAAAGTTTTTGAATCAACACTAAAAAATGTCACTTTTGTCACATTTCCAATAGAACCATGTACTAATTTCCCTCCAAAATGCTATTTTTAAACTGACTCACATGCAAAAATGAGTCGGGTGACCCCCAATTTTTATTTTTAAAACCGGTCATACATCGATAAAATATTGTTCATGCTGATTTTTACCAGCAAATTTTAGTCAGATCTATCAGGGACCAGACACCTTCAGTGATGAACTGGCTTGTGTTTCTTGGACTTTTGAAGTTAAAAAGTATCATATACTATGGATAGTAAGACAGGGAAACAGAATTATGAAGACTAAAATAGATTATGGCAATTTTTGAGGTTAAATTTACTTCTGAGACATCCAGAAAAATAAATACTATAAATAGCTTATACCAACTCCTCAACAAGTATCTGACTTTAAATGAAGGATGTCACACTTTATTGCATGGTGTACATTAATAACATACAGTTGATGAACTATTGAGCATACAAGTTCTCTACATCGCATTATAATAGGCCATACCCTATTTGGTTGTACACCCCTTCCCTAGTCAGGTTAAATCTCAAACTACATCATGTCAATGTATTATGTACCGAATTCCACGAGCCTTCCGCTGCGTTGGCTGCTATAGTTAGCATCAATTGATGAATCGTGATCTCAGCTTCAAGTTCATTCATATAGCATCCATGAAAGAAAAAAACTTCACTTATATCCAAAGGGGATTGTGATGTTTTCTTAGAAAGTTCAAGTTCAGGCTTAGGCCTAAAAAAAAATTGTTTGATTGGCGTAACTCGACCTACCCTAATTTTACCACCGACCCTAGATATTTTTATTTTTTTGAGCATGGTAAAAAACCTCCAAATCCCATCTTTAATGGGAATTGATTCATGGAAGCCCAAGATGGCTTGCAGGACATTCAAAATGACAAATAAAAGATGTGTTACAGAAAAAGTGAAGATCTTTTTATATATGTGCCATATATTTTGTGTTCTTGAATGTGAAACATACATTTGCAGTCTTAGAAAATTATTTAAAAAAAAAATAAAAATCCGACCTACCTACCCTATTTTTTTTTCTATGTTACGCCAATCAAACAATTATATTTTTTTGGCCTTAGTGTCATGCATACTAATATTTTGCATTGGGATTTTTGCATGCCTGGAAATTTATGCTAATATTATAACGGTCAGTATAATACAAACTGTCTGAGCCCTCCAGGTTCGATTATAGTAATTTTTTGACCAGTTTTTTTTTGGGTCAAAATTGTTTGGCCATTTTATGGAGAAACGGTTGCTTGATATTATATCATGGTTGGTTGATAGCTAAGTGTCTAGACTCTCCCTAGAGATGGAGTAGTTGGGTTCAGTGAAGTTGTGGCATTTGCAGTAACAAGAGGTGTGCTGCAAAATATGGTATTATTAAGTGTTAACGTACCATATCCATAAAACTAAGCCCAAAAGTGAAATTTGCAAGAGTTTTTATTTATCCACATCCAAAATGAATGATCATTGTCTTAAGAGGAACAGTAAAGTGTTCATTTCCAAAAAAATTAACAGATAATTAAATCCATATAAAAGTATACATTTCTAGATGTTGATTTCTGGGGGTTTTCCATGTAAAATGGTTAGGTCAGTTTTAGACCAGAATGTATGATATTGGCTCAATATATATACGTAACTAAGTTTTGAAAAAAAAAAAAAGTTGGCCTTCTTTTACTTTTTAGTATCTAGAAACACATGTCTAGGAATACATTTCTCAAATGTTTGATTTTTGACTTTTTGAAATATTGCCAAAAATAGGTCCAAAATTGGCCCAAAATGATTTTGGTCATTTTTCGCCTATTATGGGTTAAAATGATCGGTTACTGAGTTACGAAGCATAAAATATTTTTAAATAATGATGGGGATCATTGTACCCTTAATTTCTCAAGAAAAATATAACCATACAAATGTAACAGAGATGTATGCAAATAATAAAACACTAATGGTTTTGACAAAGTTGGGAAAAAAAGTAAAAAGTCAAAGCAAAGAATATATAGCATAAGGCTAGTTAAGGCCATGGTTTAAAACTAGTGGTTTAAGGATATGTAGTTGTTAACTGTCCTTTTGTTTTAACGTTTGAGTCAATTGATAAATTCTACAAAACTGACAACAATTGAGGGATTCGATTTGGCACTCATGAGTACTGTACACTGTGTTTAGAAGGGAACATGGGTGTCACTAATTTTGAGACATGTTTCTCACTAATATAAGTACATTCCTAAGTAGTTTTAAAAGGGGAAAAAACTCTAGAAATTCATTTTCAATCCCTGGGTCCCTTTCGATAAACTTTTGCTAAAAACATGTTTGTATGTGTATATTTATATAGATAGAAACCTTTGAAATAATGCACAAAATGATAATGAAGTTTTGTAATTAAGACAGGCTTCAAAGTCATGGTCAGTGCCTCTTATGACATTTGAAATAATAAAATGAAAACCTACCTGGATCAACATAAACTGTAATAAAGTACAATACAGTGCACAGTGCAAAGCACTATCTCAGAAGTTCATAGACCATAATCGTGTTGCTTTTCAAAAGCAAGTGTTGAGATTGTTCAAAATCTATTCCCATAGTCAGCCTAATATCATCCTTTTATTTACTTGATTCTCAAGTATCAGCAAAGAGACATTTTCCTGTGTAGACAAGATAGAGACATTACAAGCATGTAAAAAGTATAGAACTATGTGTATTGCACGATGTGGACCTTTGTCAAACTTCTAACCATGTCATTTGTTTTGTTCTTAATTACCGTCTCTTCTAAAAGGCTATGCATTTCCATTTTTTTTTAAGTTTGATTTTTACTAGGTTTGAAGTATTTGAGGTTTGAGTATTAAGTTATCAAAAATGAAAATTAATGAAAGTAAGATCTTAATAATTATCTTCCCAAATCAAGTTTCAGGTAAAGGATTAATTTTATTATTGTATTCTCCTTTTCTGCTGATTTAGCTGAAGAGAACTGTATTTTTGTATCACCCTGTACAATAACTATGAGCTTTACAGTGAGCGCCAGGTGTGGCATTGTATTCTCACGAGATAATGTTACAAAAATGAATAGCAGGACCACTTTTGCATCTCCATCAAGCCATAAAGCCTATGATCAAGCAGAGAAGGAGTGCAGATATGAATACACATGTGTAAAAAAAGTGATGGGGATAAAATATTTATCAAATTATGAAGATAGCGCTTTGGTTTTGAGAACTGACAGACATGGTGTCCATTCATAATTTATCAGAAAATAAACTGGATGTATTCTCATTTAATCACATTATATTACACTTATATCTTCTACACCTTAACTTTTACATTTTGTAATGACAGACAATCTAAGAGAAATTAACTTTTTAAGTTACCATATCCACTCGTCCAATTGGACTAGGCTATAGATTCTCGTCCAATTCGACTAGGCTATAGATTTTCTGAATGCATGTCGGCTTTACTATATAATTACTTCATATCAGTATGCCAAAACTGTTATATGTTGGTTATGATTTTTCAAACTTTTGGAGGTGTAGGTATTGATATGAATTTATATATTTAAAAAGTTTGTCAGATAGCATATATAGTTGAATTGGATGAGTTGATATGGTATTTACTTTTCTCACCAATAGAATATGTCAGAAAAGTGCAACAAATTTCAGTAAATATCATTTTTTTTCAGAATGTTGACCTTTTAAAAGTTCACGTTTGATGAAGGTAGTTTGCCTTAGCAACCACGGATCTCCAACATGGCCGCCCACTTATGTAATAGAAAATTGAACAGGTGATGTTGGGTTGGATCCAATGTCCGACATCATGTGAAACAATGATACACATACGTGGCTTATTAACGAATCAGTTATCTTTATGACCTTTGCACTGTTGCGTGAAGTTTCAAATGCTAGCTCAAAAGGAGATTGGTGAAACATTGAAAAAGACTTGGAAAGGTTTGAATTGGTAAAAATTGAAAAGACTTGGAAAGGTTAGCTCTTGCTCAGAGCTGTCTACTACCCTCTGCAGTGAATCAAAAGTGAGCCAGCGCGCTGGCTTGGCTCATTGCTGGGTCCGTGGGAGGGGCGGTCTGTTGGAACGGTACTAGTTCTAGGAAAGGTTTGAGATATGTACATAGCCTTGACTTTTAATTTCATCAAAGAAAACAATTAAAAATAATAGTTACAAAAACAACTGATTAAAGAAGCATTTGAGGACCATTTCAATTAAATGCTGTATGATTTCAGTTGTTTGCCTTGTATAAATTGGATGCACATCAAAAATCATTCACAAACTATTTTAATTGGTATAAAATAACCAAAGGGCCTGAAATTGCAAAGGAATTGTTTTCAATAGTATCAGTTAATTCTAATTGAGTAATTGGTTTAAATGAATTCACAATTTGCAAAAATATTTTAAAAAAATTAAAACCATAAAAATGTTATGCATTCTTGAATCAATTAAATAAAATTAAGTGGAGGATAGTGTTATCTGCAACCAAAAGTGGTTCTATTTATACAACTGAAGGCAATGTGCTTAAATGAAAAACCAGATTGGTTGTATGGGACAGTTGCCCAAGACCTTGTCAACTGTCACATTGTCACTTGTGTGCCACTTGTAGAAGCATGGCAATGTTAGCACTGAGTATTGCATTAAAGTTGTCTCAGTTGATGTAAAGGTTCTCACTTCTTATACCTAAGACCATGCTTTCTGTTTCTGCTTCAGCTTCAGATACTTCGCAACATTATTGGAATCAAATGTGAAGGGATTTGAAATCCAGAATATTTGTCCAAAATAAGTGCCTTGTCCTGCACCCACTCACAGTCCAACACTGTCCAGCCACTCTCCGTGTCGGGCTCGTGCGCAGAGGAGTATGCTATAGGTCAATGGGACCCGAGATCAGAGAATGATACTAGTTTTACTGAAACAGTGACTGTATTGGGAACAATCAGGGATTGAATACCATACTCTTTACGATACAAAGGAAGCAAGTATAGGTATGACTCTCTTGCACATAGAACTGATGGCTTTATGTCCTCTCATGAAATATTTACTCTAAATACTGCATGTAATGGGCGGAATATCTTACCCAATGCTCCCACCAAGTCAAATAAACATCTTAGCAAAAATTCTGAGATTCCACTCCGGCAAGCAGCCCTCAGGGGCAGCCCTCCTGGGAATCAAACCCGGGGCCCAATGCGAGTTGTGCTAACCTTTGTAGGTATACATGAAATATGATTTACATCATACCTTTCCTGAACCTGGGGATTTATATGCCATCAAGAATGACCATGGGCGTTCGGAGCTCGGACTGACGCTCTCGCTGCTCAGCTTCCATCTTGCACCATTCATCCTTTTCAATGAACTAGGAATCACATAAGGCCAAAAAAAATAAATTGTTATGTTGCCCTCAGCGACCGACCCTATTCAAAAATTTAAAAAAATATTCGGGTCGGGGAAAGCACCCAATTTTGCTCAGATTAGGTGTTTTTTTTAGTAGATATTTTGAAAATAGTGAAAATGCACCCAAATTTGGTACATTAGGTGCTTTAAAAAAAAATTATTTTCCGACCGACCGACTCAATTTTTCAGAAATCCCACTTGAGGGCAACACTACAATTATTTTTTTTTTGCCCAAGTTTGATATACCCACATTACCAGTTTGATTAATATGAGTTCACATGTCTGCTGTGGATAAGGAATCGATGTCTACTTGGCCTCATCCGTGACTGCTAGGACAAAGACCTTATCATTGCCATTTCTTGTGGACTGTCAAGGTGTTTGTTTGTGAATTGCCAAGTATCTGATGTGCTAGCTGGCCATGCATCCAACATGGTTATGTCATCACCAATGTCATTATCACCCATGGCTTGACTGAACATGAGTACTTCACCAGACTGTTTTTATTTCACTATGGCAAAATTATACATTTAATTACACATGAATTCATTTGCTTTATCCATGTGATTTGTGTTGTTATGGGATTCGACGACTGTTGCTAAGGGAAACATAGTTACCGTAATGCACAAATATTTTGGGGTTTCAAAATTTTGCATCAACTATTTCTTTGCAGTATTTGAATATCACAAATTTAGGTTGCAGGCATATTAGCATAATTTGAGTAAACATTTCTGTTTGGACTGTTTGAATGTCTTTTACACAAAATATTGTATTTGATCACATTAAATATAAAATATTTGATATAATATCTTGGGAAAAAAGAAAGAGACAGTCTAGATGCAACTCTAGGTAGAAGCATCTTTGTAGTGTTCAAATCGCACATCCAGCTTTCAAAAAATCTGGATTTGTGCCCCTTTAAAATGCAATTGAACAAACAATCTGTATTACATTCCAAGTTAAATATTGTTTATCGAAAAAAGAGAGGAATAATCAGGGATAGAACACTCCACTTATTGCAAAATTGAGGTATGATTCTCTCATACATGGAACCATTAATTAAGTTTAACATCTCCTCCAAATGACTGCAATACTCCATGTAAAGGAATATCACATATTTCATACCAAATTAATGCTCCTATTCAATTAAATGAAGAAGAACAAAGATTCCAAGATTCAACTCCTTATACGATTTGAACCCGTGCCCAAATTATGCAGATTGCCATCTATGGCATTACAGAACTCCTCAAATGTGAATGTAAATTTGTCATAAACAAGTATGTGCGATTCCTGCACTTCGTATTCTGATACTTTTAGATACACAGGCATCTGTGGTTGACCTGTGTGCATATATATATACATTCAATTATTCATCCATTTTCGTTTCAATCTTTTATCGAAATTGAGCAGTTCATCTATTTGTAAAATATGTGGGTCAAGTCGAGAGTTGTAGATATTAATAATTGATAGAATATGTTAATGTACATGGCAGGTGAACAAACAAGGAAGATGAAATGGAAAATGGGATTCTGACAATTCGCAACAGAGAGGTCATGATTCTGGCTCTTTCAGATCACTGAAATTTTTTTGATGTAGCATGTTCAAAAGTAATCATTCATTTCTGTCAACAAATGTACAATTTTTGGTTTTACAAAATCAGTTCGGC
>JXSR01S024280.1:86736-117746 GCA_000969725.1 Ophiothrix spiculata
TGTTTTTCCCCCTTATTCCATGTTCAGGGGTGAATTTTTTTTTCTTCTGCCTATGGAGGGGGAATTTTTTTTTCTAAAAACTTCCTGCTCCCCCCCTGGAAATCAAATGGTGCGCCCCTTACCTGTAATTTAGAAATTTGATAGAAACAAGGTTTTGAATTTTGTATTTGATTGAAAGAGAAATGGTGGTTTTGTGTTAAATCAGTTCTAGACTGTAGGAAGTTCAAAATGGGTGGAATCAGCTGTGAATTTCCTTGCACTTTAATTTGCTTTAAATAGGTCTGTAAGCTTAAAAGAAATTCAACTAGACATGAAAAAGGCCTAAACCAGCGCAATAGACACGAAATGTCAGAAGTTACTAGAAATATTTTGCTTTATCAGTTGATATGTTTTGACAGTATCTTAAGTCGTAACAAAAGAGATACAGGACATGCTTTTTTCTGTGATAAAATCAACAGAGACTTTGCCAAGACAAATGAACGATATGATGGATATGTCAATTTGATCGAAGCTGGTCTATAAATAGAAATGGTTAATTCTGGTCACTTGTTTCAGATGGATTTTAATTACTTGTGATGTCAATCAAAGGATGTTTTTAGGAGTAGTCAACTGGGTGTGTGATATTTGATTTTTGGGATCAGTAAGAAAGCATCTTTATGGTGGAAAATGACTTTGTACCCAATGACAACTAGCTGTATAGCATAGTTGCAATATTGCATGTGAACTTTAACCCTGGCACAAAACAAAGGGTCAATTGTTCAAAAAAATTGTAATTTTGGTTGATTATTTTAAAACCAGTCATATGACATGTGTTTCTTTTTATTTATTTCTTTGTTTTGTGTAATTAATATGTATATATTTTTATGTAATTGTAAATGTTAAGAAGATTGCTTTTTTAATTTATTTTATAAAAATGATGTTTTTTATGTAACTGGACCATGTGGAAAAACAGAGGGATACTTAAATTTCCATCTGAACATGGACCCAGTATAAAGAAGAAATAAACAAACAAACAAACAAATGATAAGAGAACATATGTTGGAATGGATTTTTAAAAATTGAATTTTTAAAAATCTGTATTCACCATTTAAATGTACAATCACAGATGCAATTCCATATTTTGCATTATCACAAGATGTACAGAGATGCCCATCTTCATCAGTCAAAGATGTCAAATTCTAGTTGACATGTGAAGTAGGAAAGATAAATTTAAGTTTTAAAAATAAGTCCCATTTTGGATTATGAATGTTAGTATTCTGATTTGTGCAAATTATTGGCGAGACTTTCTGTTTTGATGTACTTGAAGTTGAGCCTCTATTCTATAACTGGCAGGTGACCAGTATTTCATCTTCAAAATGTAGATGGAGTTAAACAAGCATTTCTCTTATTTCATCAAACTATCTAAAGCATATGACGTATTTATGTTGAACTAGCTATCACTATGTGAGTTTATCAACTCGACTGTGAGTTTATCATTTGTCAGATGACATCGACTTGATCATGACAAATAACATGACAGATTTTTTTTTTTGATGATTTGGAAAAAGTTTGATTTACAAACAACACTTTTATTTCATGTAAAACCAAACAAACTTGCTGTCACCCCCTTAGAATCAACTGATATACTAAAAAGACATGAATATGGATATCCACATCTTTTAATATGTAAAACTAAACCTCTTATTTTGTTTTCTTTTTTAGCTTTAAATATAATGCATTATATACAATCTCATCTCATTTTCTTATGTTATACATATATGACATACCATTTAAACATTGTGATTTGGGTATAACACTTGTTCAAAATGCAATTTTATCAAATAAATTGTTCTATTTGTAATCACAGTTTGTTTGAAAAAGAAATATGTCACCCAGATTTAGATAGCTTTGGGACTTGCAAAATGGACACTTTCTGACTGACAGCTGCTACATATTGCATAAACAAAGTGTTGAATTCAGCTATTATTTTGTTGTCTTAGTAATCTTCAGTGTCCATCTGTTTGTCCAGCGGCTTTTTAAGATGAATATTTAGATTCCCGAGTCCAGTATGGCATGGTTTTATAAGATAAAAGTATCTCTAATAATAATGTCCAGTTTCCCTCGCATTTTGATCTGGCCAATAATGGTATTGACATTAAGATTATAATTTGACATTGAAGATTTAATCATTTCATCCTGAATTTTTGCATTGTTTTGTAATTTTTCAAATTATTGATATTAAGTTGTGTAATTTGATTTTGATTGATATTTCCTGGTATTTTTTGTTATCTGTTCGCTTTGTGTTCTTTTAGAAAAACTTAAGAGGAATGACCAAAGCAGATTTTGGGCTTCCTGTAAGCTGGAATAATGACTTAACACTGAAGTGGCCAAGGTGTGACAAGTGCCCATTTAGTGGTCAAGGGGTAATCCATATGGATCCAAAATTTTTTAGAATTTCATTTTGAAACTCTTGTCACAGAAAAAGTACTTCAAATAACTAAAACAGAGATTTTTTTTTAAATTGGTGACAATGTTTCAAAGTGGCAGTCAGAAAAACAATTTGTCATGTTTGGGCAAAAAATTCCTGCCAAAAATTCAGAGCTAATTTTCCAATGGGATTTTTCATTTGGCTCAAATTTGCAATATGTAGGTACAAATGCATTTCTGAAACCTCTTAAAATTTGAAAAAAGTTGTTAAGTGATGATTTTATGGGCAAAACAAACTTTAAGAGCGCCCTCAAAATTCTTCTTCATGCTTATTAACACAAGAATGGGTGTTATATGAATGTTTTTGTTCACCAAGTGAATGTGTGTAAGGAAGGGTTGATGAAATGTTGGGTCTATATATATGTCCCCCCCCCCCTTATCCACGTAAGTGTTAATTTGGTTTCGATATATTATGGATATGTATATAATCACTGAAATCCTCAAAATTGAAAGAATGCAAATTGTTTAATGGAAAATAGATAGCTAGAAATAAAGACAACTTATGAGTTTATTAGAATGTTTCACAAATGCAATGATACAACTAAATGACAACGACACATGTAATTTACCCTACAAATAAAGTAAATAAGCAAATATATCAAGTTTGTTATTAGAAAAGCCTAGCCCTAGGATTGTTATTGACCGAAAAGGAAATACCCGTTCAAATTCACTGCCAGGCATGTCAATGCTATACCATATATGATAAATCCTGCATAAACTGTATTGCACATAAACTGTATTGCACAAACGAGGTGAAATTAAATGACTATCTTTGCCAACAATGATGAAGCGCAACAATTAATCATGGAGCAGGGGGGGGTACTTAGTACAAAAGTGATTACGGGGAAGTGCCGCAAACTTGGGTAGCAAAATCAGGCTGTCTGGTATTTCAATGGGTCCTTTTTCTTTGCAAAATGTGGTATTTTGATGGGTCTGTTTTGCGCAAATTTTGGATTTTTTTCTAAATTTCAAACAAAAATCAGAAAATTTTCGCCAAATTAGTGTTAATTTTCGGGGAAAATTTCATTTTTTGTATAAACTCGACTCAAAATTTTGGGAATTTGGTATATGGATGGGTCCCTTTTTCTTAAATATTGGTATATACATGGGTGGTACTTCAAATTTCCAAGCGGCACACCCTACCAAAACCAAAATTGAGTACCCCCCCCCCCCCTGGGAACGTAATATTATTCTACTATCCATGTGGAACCATGCCGCAAACTGGATGAATCACTCAAGTGGAAGATACCATACATGTTAAGGTGGCTTAAGCGTGATTTGATGCTGGAACTGGTATCGTAAGGTTTTATCAAGCATCTTAGCTTTTAGCATACTGTTTCTTGCATTTTCTTTAAACGTGAACTTGCTCATGCATAATTTTTTATGCACTTGCTCGCTCAAAGCACACGATACTAAAGGTATAAGAAATGTCTCCACATTTAGTCATTTTTGTTAAATTCTGCTTAATATTAAAACAATAAGTTGTTTACGAAAAACCAGTCAAATGGAGTCATTTTTGAATGATAATATGTTATGCAGAACTACTTTTAGAATTTGACTGTTCAGGTCTACGGAAAAAGTGGTAAAACAAACTATTTTTATAATAGGTTTTTCTCATTCTTTAAGTTGGTGACGTCCTATTTATTAAAATTTCAAATTGTGATTAACATGTATGAAAAAACTGTATCAAAAAATACGAAAATGAAATAGAAGATTTCCATCATGCCTCAGCCACCTTAAGCTATATTTGCAATAATTGTAAATTTACGAATGGGTATTGTAACAATATAATTATTTTCTTGACTTCAACTCAGTAAAATTACACCACAGTTTTTGTTAATTAATTAGAAAAACTCAGATTGTCTTTCTTTTTGCCAGGGCCTGTTTCGTTTTAATTGACTTCTATGGTTGCAAAATTAATAGGAGCGCATGTCTTTTGTTTTCATAATGAGTATGGTTATGGTATAGCAGTTTCATTGTTATTGTAATGAAGCCGCATTTTGCCTGATGGTGTGTCAAACCAATTGATGACTTAGATGTGAATCATTTTACCATCTAGGGTTGGGGATGACTCCGAGATGACACCTTTTGTTTTAAATAACGATCGTCAGGGTTGAGTAGTATTTAATTGCCATTTATTCCCATCGGTTCTTGTTTAGTAAATTCTATGTCACAGGTAGGAGGACATTTGCATAGATTGCTTACATTTGTTACTTGGGAATGGGCTTGGATTGTGTCACAGCCAAGTAAAAAATAGATAAATAAAAAACGACAACAACAACCCGATATGTCAGATTCCCATGATTGTTCACCAATTTTAAAGTGATACGATATGAATATTTTGTTCAAATGCAAACCTTTGTCTATCATTGCAGCATTTTTGAATTTGCAAAATCAAATCCTAAAGTTATTTCCTGTTGAAATCATGATGGGTGGAAACTGCAAAAGGAGGAACCCATTAACCCCGACACTTTTGACCACTTCTTCATTTAAAAACTATCTCCTCCGAAATCTGCAAGTCAAAAATGGTGAATTTTCACCTGGATTCGAACCCATAACCTCCCACTTCCCGATCCAATTATCACTATGTCAGGCCACTGCCATGACACTGATTTCATGATCATAGCTAATTCGGGTCTATGACGTATTTTGACTTAGGCGAATATCTTAACTTTGTGGAAAGGGATATTTTGAGATTCAGCAGGGTATTTTAATTTGTACTTTTTCAACACAATATTAAAATATGCAAATTTAAACATGCATTAAAACTGGCAGATATGGAAAAGCTAATAGTCACAGGTATTTTTTAGCAATAATGAGACTCTGAAATATATACCTTGCGCATTATGTCATTGTCATAAATCTCCATCCCTGAAACAGAAATTAAGAATCATATAGTATCTTTAAAGGTTATTAGTTAATGAGAAAAACAAACTTGCATTTGTACAGTTATAGATATGCTGTAATTCAGTATTCATCAAATATCACTCTAGAAAAATGATATATGATTTATCAGTATACCATACACTCTTAAATATCCCTAGTCAATTTTGACTAGAAACTAGTCAAATTTGACTAGATTGCCAGGTGCAATAGAGGCTCACTAGACTCTATTTTGACTAGGAAATCCTAGTCAAATTAAATTAGATAATTTAATTATTAATTAAGAACAAAATACAATTTCATCTTTTCTCCAGGATTGACTTTCAAATGGTGTTTCAGAATTTCATTTATTGAAATATTTCGTAACCAATAAATGTTACCTCGCCGTGACCGGGAATCGAACCCGGGTCCCGAGATTAACAGTCCAGTTACCTACCGTATTCGCCAACAAGTTATTCATTTAACAGCCATGCAAAAATTATATTTATACGTGCGTTTCCTTACTTTTCTAAGAGGTTGCCCATAATAACACATATTTAGTGCACAAACTATTGTATTGGGCTTATTTGTGCATTATATAACACATTTTACCTGATTAACATTATTAATAATCTTGAGTTTTACTTCGCAATTCGTATTATTCCAAAACTTGTGTCAACTTGACCAGATTATCTAGTCAAATAATTTGAAACTAGTTGAAATGACCAGATCATCTAGTCAAACTGACCAGATTCTAGTCAAAATATTTTGACTAGGGATTCTAGTCAAAAAATGACTAGGCATTTCTAAGCGTGTATAAGCCTTTTAAATGCTGTTATATATAGACTTGTATCATCTACTGAAGATAGTATATATTTTTGTTTGCTGTCTACTGAAGATAACGTGTATGACCATTGCCGGGTACCGGGATTTGTGAAGCAGAATACTGCTCCAAGATTTACTCCTCGGTCTCAAGAGTGTCATTTGACAATCTGGGGCATATTTAAGCTTGTTTATATACCAGTCCATATGTCTAGAGTCCAAGGCGTCTGCTGTGATGTCATGTGTGAAATTCCTCGCATTCAACTTGATCTTGTTATTTGATTCTTTGTGGAAGTGTTGAGCTGACCTCTTAATTAGAGGCCATTTTATTTCTCGTCGAGATCTGGTAAAGGGTTTTCTTTAAATAAAAGTGTTTGAGTATTGTCTCTGATCAAACTCATCAATGATTAAAGGCTATGTTTGTCCAAAAAGTTTGTCACAGTCTTAAGATATTCAAATAAGAGAGGAACCTTAAATGGGTTTCTGAAATATCTAATGAAATTAAATGTGGTGTGGTATCACTGATAATAAATGCGATTTGTTGAGACTGCCTATTTAGTTGGTGAACTATTTATCACCGATAATAAATTTGATTTGTTGAGACTTCCTCATTTAGTCTGTGAACTATTTGATTCACAATTACAAAAGAAATGAGGGTTAAAGACTCCATGATCTCTGCAGTATTGTTGTGCACATAAACAGTTCTTGATCACCTTGTGCATTTTCTCCGCAGCATGAGGCATCATATGCTAATATGTGTAACAAACCTTTTCAATTGAAAAGGCTGGCTTCCACAAGACTTCCTATTTCCATGAGATTAAGGGAATGAATTTGTATGCTAACATTTAGGACTAACACAAAGCCAGGTCTAAGGTTCCAAAGTGAAGTGTTTTTGCTTAATGATCAGGTTTCTGAATCGAACATTTCATCGCTAATCAGCTATGTTCCACTCATATAAGTGTTACTCTAAGGCTCTGTGCAGACTCCACTATCGTATAGAATATTTTGCTTAGAATATTCTATGCTGACGACAAAATGACATAGGTCATCGTATAAAACACACAGTTATATTCGATGACCTACGTCATTTTGTCATCAGCATAGAATATTCTAAGCAAAATATTCTATACGATAGAGGAGTCTGCACAGGGCCTAAGCAATTTCCCATGTAGTAGCTAATTAGTACCATGTGATACATATGCTCAATTGGTTTCATGATAATTTTCACATAACTCGGGTAACCTTATCGTGTAACAACTATGGATTAATACAAAAGACCATGGTAGTAATTTGTAACTTGAAACCCGGTCGAAGGGCGATTTATACATGCCTCAGACAGTGATGAACTACTTGCCCGTTACCGAAGCTTGTCATTATGAAAACACGGACCAATATCTATTTCATGTTTGGCCTCAATGTAAACATTTTTGCCTGTATAAACCTGAGCCTAGAATTTTAATCAAGCAGTAAACATACGAGACCATGCTTTAATGCGTAGATTGTGGAAAAGGTCAACTTATTTTTGCTTTGATAAACAACACAGTTATTGAATTTCGTGGATACTGCCTACGAGTACAGGAGATCCACAGATAATTGAGGGGCGTATAACAGACATAATTGATACTGACAGTGTGAAAACCCTCTCATGCGGTCCCAGTAGAATTTTTACGTAGTCTTTGAAGTAGCACTTGGCCTTTAGTTCAAGACTTGAATAAAGTGTCAATTCGGTGGTGGATAGTAATACTTATGTACAAAAGGTTATCTTCAAATTTTGTAAACACCAAGCCCAAGAGCATCTATATGTGATGGCTCGCTCTGAAAAAGCATGTCCTTTGTGACAGAACACTTTTCAAGAAACTGGTGAAAATAGGCAGCAAAAAATAAGGAAAATAATAAGAATTTGCTGCAAAGTTCCCCCTTTCAGGGTGAGCCATCATATATGTGAAAGGTACTTTTTGTCGGGAAAATCGATCAGATAGTTATACTCATTACCTTTTAGCAAAATTGAAGGTGTAAGATATGCAGTTGCCAAGATGTGAGAATTAAAGGTGGAGGCTGATATGTGACTGTTCACCACAAACCTAGAGTAAAGTTAGTTGGGTCATTTTTGTTTCTTTGTAAATAAGATTCATTTCAGCTTTAAATTGGTACTTTATGTATAGCCTTTATCATTGATGAGTTTTATGTATATATATGACACCCACAAGTGGAATTAAGATTTTTAAGAGCACAACTTGGTAAAATATGTAAAACAATGGCATTTCCAATTCACCTACATGTAGAAAACATTAAGATTATGCCTTATTTTTACAAGGAATTATGGTATACACACTTCTTAAAAGCTGAAAATCTCAATGTCATCAGAATGCAGTTTTACAATTTATTTGCCCCTCATACTATAAGCTGGAAATAAAAATACTAACTTTACAGGAAGATTGTGGTGAAGGGTCAACAGTTTATTTAGTTTTTGCTTCATCCTATGCTCCGCTGCTGACTTTCTTGATGCTCTATTTGAAGCACATGAGATGCTCCTCAAAACAAATTTAAATGACTTCTATCAGCTTGGGTTGCAATATTGACCATCATTAACAACCACAAATTTTTCACAGTTAGTTAACTACGCAGCTTGCGAGATCTTACCATCCCACAGGAGTCATTATTTCACACTCAAGAAATACAAGGGAAATAATAAAATTAGAAACACTAGTGTACTTAATGTCTGTAAATTTAAAGCGATAGAGTTACTATGGGGGTTAAATGAGCCGTTAGTGTGTTGTAATATAATTCTTTGTTGAATGCATAAGAGGGAAGATTCATTAGATGAGGTCATAAGAGGGTGTCTTTTATTATCTCTCATTTCTATAAGCCATAGGCCAGTGACAACATGGGAAATAGAAGGTGACATAGGGTAAAAGACTAAGACAACATACCATTCTTAGCTGTAGGGTGTTTATAAATTGAAACATCACTGTTGAGGAAAACAAATTTGAATTTTGTATGTAGTAATGATGAGATGAGCAGATACTGTGTTGCAATTTTTTGTGTTTGTTTGAACCTCAAAAGGGTTGAACATAATAAATTCAATCAAATATGTGTTGTCTTATTATGGGAATTTGTTTTACATTGCAAATGTGAATGTCATAAATGATTTGATTTAGGGATTTTTTTTGTGTGTGTGTGTGTGTAGGGGGGGGGGGATTTCAGTTTACAATGTTATGTACTATTTTTGATATATTGTTACTGTAACTTTGCATATGTGGAAGAAATAAATTATGATATGATATGATATGATAACCAAATTTGATATATGTTAAATTTATCAGTCAATTGACCAATGTCTACAGACATTTTTCTTGCTGTAGAACAAGGCCAAGAAAAAAAATTGTTGTGTTGCCCTCAAGTGGAATTTTTGACAAAATGAGTCGGTCGATCAGAATATTTTTTTTTAAAAAAGCACGTTAATTATGATATTTGGGTGCATTTTCCACTATGTTCAAGATATTTTCTCAAAAAACACCCAATCTGAGCAAAATTGGGTACTTTCCCGACCGTATTAAAAAAAATAAAATTGAATAGGGTCGGTCGCTGAGGGCAATTTTTTTTTTGGGCCCAATTGAAAATTGACTATGTTAAAAATGGGTTTGTTAATTATTAACAGTTATCACCACAGAGATTTTTTAAATGTTTGAATGACTTGAAATTGATTTAGCTTGCACTTGTTTGCATTGTAGCCATTGCCCAAGAGAAGATATCATGTGTATCCCATCATGCATTGCTTCCTGTGGGATTGCTTGTATGGAAAATCATTGGAGTAGTTAGTGATGAAATGCCTATAAATCAGACATAATTGTTGTAATCTTGCATTTTGGGCATATTTCATCACTAACTACTCACACGACTTTCTGTACAAATTTTCCCATAGGAAGCAATGCATGATGGGATACACACGGTATCTTCTCTTGTGTTGCTCTATGCTGCATGACTCTCATAATGACCAGATTCCATCCAATGTTTATGTGTTATTAACATTCCATATTGAAATCATTCATGTCGCTCACAATTTACTCTTTAATGAAACCGATACGGTAATTATTACAATGAAGCAGGTAAGCAATGAATCAGAGTAAATATCACGCGGTCTCCGAATATCTCTATTTACCAGCCTAAATCAAGTGTCATCCTTTCCAAATTAATATTGAATTGATGATGGATGGAGATCTTCTCATCTCTCATTTCCATCAAGTCATCCCAATCCAATTTGTGATGAGATTGGACCGTTTCTGTTTGCGAAGTTATTGTGAACTGAAAAGAATGTGGTGGTACAAAGGGGAGGGAGGGGTAGTGTCACGCAGGGATGTGAGAGTTCCTCTTTTCAGATGATTTCCTCGTTTTTGAAAATGTTTATGTGCTAAAATTTTAGCTTTTTCATTCATTTTCAGCCCATTTTTGACCTCTTACCCCAACTTTATGACGCTTTTCCTCGTTTTTGTCGGCTGGCCTCTCACACCCCTGAGTGTGGGAGAGGGTTGGTCAGATTCTTTGAGAATTATCTTACCCTACATTTATCATAAATCATGTGTATTGAAAAAAAATGATAACAAGGAAGTGTTAATATTCCATTTAATGTTTGCAGAATTTATTAATAATTTGAAAATAAAATTAACATGCTGCAAATCTTTGTAAAGAACCCCTTTCCTTGATGAAAGTTTAAATTTTTATTGCCAAATAGCCGTTATTTATTTTGACCACATGCTGCATGCTACATATCGTGTTAATATGTAGTCACAATGTGTTTTTTTACTATATTCAATGAAAAATCGTATTTTATTTTATATGATAAGAGAAGAAAAAGAAAATATATCTTTCCTGAATCAGTACAACACAACTAAAATGATTGCCTCCTCCCTGGTGTTGTATATCTGGGACAAAGATATTTGGAGGTATGGCTTGGTGATGTGGAGTAACAGAGATGATCTTTCAGCTGGTATCTAGGATGGTTCAACTGAAGGTTGTATGCTCATTATTCTGATCAACTAAAGATGTTGCTGGTATCAGATCAAATCATCATATATCACTAGCATGCCATGTACGCTTTCTGGAATTCCTCCATCAATCTTTCAGAAATAAAGTGGTGATAAACAAAAGGATATTTTTTTGAAATTGGAATTCGAGTTGCACAAATTAAAATTGGTGTATGGATAAGCCATAAAGCAAACCTCTGCAAGGCTGTTTTTATTCAGTACCAAATTTTAAGTTATGGTTGAGAATTCTGTATCTGGCAATATGATTAGATACCAGTATTTGAATATTCCTCATATTAGAATATTTATATAGATGAGTTGTTGTTGCAAATTTATAGCTATAGTAAGATTTTCAAATATTCAAAGTTAATATAAAACATGGCAGTTATTCTATTTGTAGAATTCCACTTCCAGGGGGTTGATTTATTAGTACAAATGTACATTTTGAGAGATTCTTTATCTAATTTAAATTGTCTTCACAAGTAGTATTCACATATTTTTTCATATTCAGAGCTTAGCAAGCAAATCTTCATATTTTCTTTTTTTCTGGATTATTTTTACAAAATATTGACACTTGTATTTCTTTAAAAGTATGAAAAACCTGTTCCTAAAAATCCTGATTTTATCTTATATAATCAGTGAGATAATATTTCAATCTTAGCAAAAACTACCTGTGGAATTGGAAATTCAAATTTTATCAACTGTTTCAATAAATATTAAATGTCTAAAAATATGTGCAAGTGAATAATTTGTTTCTGTATATATGCGTACTCAGATGAAGAGTATGCAAATTTTATGCGTACACAGTGTCACTTTTTAGCAGCAGTCATAGATGGTACTTGAAATTTGCCGTAATTGAAATTGAAACATGTTAGTATGATTTGTTCACACCTTACTTAAATTAAATTGGACACATGTATGATTGCATTGACCATTGATAAAAAGTGAAATGCCTGGAGGCTCGGCTCGCAGCATTAAAAATGCAATGTTCTAGAGGAGGGGCCAATTGCTTTTGAAATCATTCTCAGGTAAAGCCGATGAATTTCGTCCTGAAATTGAAGATGTTATCCTTGGGCATCGGAGATGTCCAAAAGACTCTTGGCACATGCCATGAATTACATGAGCCCCCTATAATTTTTTGTAATCTGACCTCAAGACTGAGGAAATGCCATTTAATTTCCCAGGAAACCTATCTTGCTCTGTGATCACTCCTACGGAATTGGTGTTTTATGTTGGACATAGGTACTAGTGACGCTGAAGGCAGTTTCGGATCTCATGTTCCATTTGAATGGATCAGATTCTTGTTAATTTATAGCCTGCACTTTTTTTTTTATCGGAATCTGACGTGAACTTGTTTTATTGGTTGAAAGGCAATTAGAGAGCTTTCTGAAGTAGGAGCACTAACTGTGCCAGAGATTGTTACAGAATATGATAACGTAAAACAAACATTTTAAGTTTGCCGACCAAATGACAAAGAGTGAAAATTACAGATTTACTGCATATTAATTGGATGCTGTATTATGGAAAGTGAAATTTGAAACTATTGTGTACAGCATTTAGGTTTTGTTTTACACGTTTCTCATAATGTAATTGATCTGGAATATTGATGTTGTTTTGAAAAAATTCAGAAATTATGCAGGATCTTTGTGTGGTGATTTTTGCATATAACATAAGGAGGTTGGGTGTGACTGACAGTAACAAGATGAATTAGTCAGGATTGCTTTGGTGTAAATTGGATGTTTTTTTGCTCAATTTTAGAAATGGGGATGAGAAAAGTGTACACTTGACAAATTAGTTGCCCCATGCAAGATTTACATTTTTAGCCTGGCAATGATGGTACTGATGTGTTTTCAAAATATTTGAAGTTTATTTTACTAATGGAGTACATGATGTCAACAATGGGAATTTTTTTTATCTTTCTTTAAGTGATTTTCTTTTAATGTCAAAAAATAATTTGCACATGTTTCGTTCATTGCAAAAGCCAAAAAGCTTTCAGCATTAACTTTGACAAATCACAAGATCAATGCATGTGCCATTACATGTTTAATACCTGTATCTGACAGTAATCAAAATTTAGCCCAATAAATTTGAATTTGTCACATTTGAAGAATTCTAGAAATTAGTCCTTATTATTGATTCTACTGCAATCAAGCTGTGCATATACGAGGGGGTATCAAAAAGTTTTAAACTTTACCCAGAAGGAAAGGCGCAAGTAACAAAATTTCATTATGGGATATTTTAGTCATCTTTACATAGTCAATGTGCAAAGTAACACATTTCTTCCACTTTTAACTGATTGTCTACAGACCATTATTGTAGGGATCCTCTTTATTGAAAAAAAAAACTGATTTTAGATTTCAATGAAAATCAACATTTCCAGGTCGGCCATGTTTTATTACACCATTATGATATCATTCATGGACCGATTTCCATAATTTTGGTATTAATGGATAGAGGAAACTCTACTCATTACTATGGTATCAAACAATTAAATTTTAGTGGTGCCAATAAGATTTACTGGGCTATATAACCCTTCATATGCAAGGAATTAATTACGCCGCATGTCTCAATTTCCTCAATGCAGCTTATGTTTTAAGCGGGTAGATAGATGACATCAATCTCCCCCTGTAAAGAAAGTAAAACTACCTATGAGACAATTTTTGCACCATAATGTACATAAAGCCGAGTGACTATTCTGACAAAATTTCATTGATATAGCTCAATATCTTCTGGGTAAAGTTTAAAACTTTTTGATACCCCCTCGTACAAAGGGACAGCATCTCATATAATAGTCCAGGACATTTCCAAATTATTTTTCAGATTTTTTTCATTTTTTTCTTTCTAAGTAACAAGTAATGAATTACAAATAGAAGCAAAAATTAATGCATTCTATCGCCTGCATTGCCTGTATATACATAAAGTAAAACGACTTTTTCCTCTTTCTATTTATCTTCCATTAATATTCTGCCCATTCAGATTGTGACCATTCAACAACATGTCGTAACAAGCTTTTGTATAAAAGCTTTTCTGCCCATGGCTTTTTGAGTCCTCCCAAGGTGATCAATTGCTCTATCGCAACAGGTATTTTTAATTTGTAATCATGAAAAATTCATCAATGTTTTTTCAATAAATACATCTCGGTACAAAATTGACACATTTTGTAAAATTACTGAAGAAATGTCATTGTGTATTGTGACAAACAGTCATGTGTGAATTCAAGAGCCATGTACAGAAGGTCTCTTCTTAGGATGTGTCCTTTAAAGGCAAATGATGACAGTAAAAAATAATAATAAGTGAAATCCATATGAATTTTAATCACTATTTATTTATTAAGTAATTTCATGTGAAAAGCAAGACAAAATTGGCTAATTATATAGCAAATGTAGAATTGCCAAAATTTATTGCCTGGTTTTATATTGAATATTTTTTTTTTCATTTCAAATGTTTTTATTTTATTTTTTTGTTTACAATAACAACTTGTGCTGTTTAAGATTAAATCTTATATTGATTACCATTGCAGCTTGGCTATTAAATGTAAGAATAAGAAATTGGCACCAAACATCACAGTGTGACTTAAGTCTAATTCATCAAGTTAAATGGTTTACAAAGATAAAATTTTTTGAACTTGAACTATTACTATAAATAACTTTAATAATAAGTATTAAAAAGTAAACACCCTGCCTTGGTCATTGGCCTTTTAAAAAAATCTGGCTGTGAAATATCTTATCAAGAATAAATTGAATAATGCAAATTTGAAATGTATAAATATTGTATCAAAATAAATTTGAAATGTGAATAATGACGACTGGAGCTACTGGCTATCTCATGAAAAGTAGGCATTCCGCTCAGGGGACAAATTTAACATAACTATTTTTCCATATTTGAATGAAGGGTCATCACCTACATTAAAGAGTTGTGAAGTTTTATTTGCATACCTTGAGCCAAGTTAATGCTGCAGGCAAAAATGTGTTTAAGAGTGGCCTATAGAAACATAGAGGATATTTATTTTTGTTAACAAAATATTTTAGTAATTAAGCTTTTTTCTGACCATATCTCTTCAATAAAACATGGGTGTGAAAATTCACAGTAGTTATGAGAAAAATATGCATTTGCATGTGGTACAAAAATATCCAATTTGATTTTGTGAGTGAAAGTGATTGGAATACTACACACCTTGAATAAAGTTGGAGAAGAAATCTTATTTATAAGAAATCTTTGTCAAAGTTTTGTCTAAAAATAATGGGTTAAGCTAATTTATTGAAATGACCAACTTGGGAGTTGTATTTATAAATGTTGTGCCAAAATTGATTTTTACTGCATTGTGAACTGAAAGTATCTCAGATAAACCCATATCACCGGATAAAAGCGGATGAAATTTGGTAAATGTTTCCACAGAAATGTAACTTTTCCTGAATTAAATATTTGTATTCTAAGGAAATAAAGCTAAGTACAAAAGAATAGCACACTGCTCTGTTTGAATGGCATTTTTATGCATTTCAGGAGAGTTTGATTAATCATACATTTACATCTCTGTTTCCAAAATATAGAAAAGCAGTATACATGAAATAGTGAAGTCTGTCTTGGTTTGAAATTTTGTTTTTAAAAATGTTGCTATAAGGCACTAGTTGTAGACATAAATATTTATATAAGAAACGAGCAGGTAGCGTTGAGTTGTGTTTTTTGAGAAAAAAAGTTTGTATGGTTGAGAGCGATACTGCTTGGGTATCTGGACAATCTTGATTGCAAGTGAGATTAAGGTTTCTCAAATGGACCGGCTGAAGGTATTTGATAGCTCATTTACCAGTTAATTTGTAAATATAGTAAGCATTAAAATTCTTGCTGAATTTATTTGGTTACTAAAAATATAAGATCACTATAAGTAGCAAACCAAATATGTGTACCGCCGTGGCAAAAGGATGCAGTTGTCGGCTCGTACATGTTGCTCCTTGTAGCATACCTAATGTATGCTATTTGTATGCATCAGATATGCTACAATGAGCAACATGTAGGAGCCGACAACTGCACCCTTTTGCCGCGGCGGGACACATATGATAGAATCAGATGTGGTTTGCCAATATCAAAATACACAGTTATGAAATGGCCTTTTTCCAGGAAATCTACCTGTTACCATATTTATACAAATACTGAAATATTTAATTCAAAAAATGAAACAACTGAAACAATAACAATAATGATTTGCTAAAAAATTGTCATTTGTGTATTGAGATATATCAATTCAGAATTCAAAATTGTACCTTAACAGTTTTCTACTATTCTTAAGAGGGAGTATGTTTGGTGAATTGCTAAATGCATGATTCTTCATTATGGGTATCTAGTTTTACATGAATCTAGGTAACAAGCACCATAATGCATGCACCCAGTGCTGCATGCACCTCCATTTGAGAAGTCCTGTTTCAGAGCACAGTAGATGCACCACCTGCTCGGAAGTCCTGTTTCAGAACATAGAACTAGATGCACCACCAGCTAAGAAGTCCTTTTTTCGAGCAAAGTAGATTAAGAATTACATGCATCCATGCAGAATATGTGAAGCTTCACTCATGTATTCCAGCCGCTAGAAGGCTCTTCACTATGATCAGCATGTTGACAAAAAATCCTTTCTGACATACTTCAAAGCCACTGTGGATGCCCCAGGTATACCTAGACGTCTTTCACATAGGAAATATTTGACTGAATGAGCTGGGAGATATTGTATTATCAAACTATATTGAGCAAATTAAATTAACACTTTGTAGAACAACTCAGGAAATCGTTGATTTCCACCCGCCTTCCCAACGACATCCTGTATTGCTTAGCCTATCAGATCGGGGATCATTGCTAAACCTTTCTGCAAATCTGTGATATAGAATGGTAAGATGACCGTACCAATGCTGGGCAGTTACTTCATGACATATGGGATGTATAAATTCTGCGCTAGTTTCTTGTTTACCATGGTCTAGATTGCACAGGTAAAATTTATATTCCTGTATTTAATTAAATAACTTTATATATCTATATCTGTCACTGCCATGTCCCCAGGTTGGCTTTTGTGACTGAAGTCACCCACAGTTTGCTTTAAAATTATAGAAAATAAAACAGTTTTGGGATATTGCAGATTGATCCCGAACTGTTTTATTGCGATACCACAAATAGTCATTTCTACCTTAGGTACCTCATTGAAATAACCCTAATATCACTTTGTATCACTTTGTATTTTATTCTTTGGCTTCAACTATAATTGACAACAAAATGTTTATGCTTCAATTTCAGATTGTTGAAATAGCTGGGTTTTGAAGAGAGCATTGAACTTCACAATCCTATTCAAGGAGTTGTGTCTGTCTTGAAATAGTTTAAATGGATTGAAGTGGAGTCAACAAAAATTGAAAGTTATTTTGGTTCTTAAAAATATAAATGCAATGCTAAATTATTTGTAGATAAGAATCTATAAGCGGCATACCATTTGGTTCTTAAAAATATAAATGCAATGCTTAATTATTTGTAGATAAGAATCTAAAAGCGTCAAACTATTCTCTGATGTAAAAACAAGTAAACAGGATTGTCCTCTCTATAAAGTGACAATTATTAAAGTTGATGAATGACCATTGGGCTTTTTATTAACAAAAACGGAAACTAATATGTACACAGACAGTCCTTGAAAGAGCCAATACAAAGTGCCGCAAGACACAAAGCTTCCTTCCAAGTTGTATCTGTGTCCAGCAGAAACCATTGCTGCAAAATGTGTCTTGTTTGGGCATTTAGTTTGAATTTATTGGAAAATGCACAAAAATTGTTTTAAGCTTAAACAGTTATTGGTGTTACAATGGTTGTGATTCTTAAATGATCTTATCAGGTTGGCCATTGTTAATGACAACATAATGGACCAAGTTGATAATTAACCAATTAGCCAAGAGAGGTTTGTGATTGAATATTTTAAGATATTCTTAATTAGTCAACCTTGTCTCCTCAGTATATGTTTCCCAGCCAGTATGAAAAATGTTTACTTGCAATATGAAAATAAAAATTTTTTCATGTATTATTTGGTGATGAAATTGATGTTCAAAATTAGAGAAAATTATATAAATGTAGTTTCGAAAACTCTAAAATGGATGTAGTTGAGATATGGATATGGGCAACTAGATTTTCTGAAAAATAACATCTTTTCTTTTTCTCAATTTGGACTCTTCGTATAGACTTTCTTTAAATACCTGTTCCTGATTTCCATTTTTTTACATTCAAAGGTAAAAGAAGTGTGTAATTTCTCACTGGTTTCATGTTGTGCCAATTCAGTTTCAAAGTGATTATGTAACTTCCCCTTTCACGCACTGGTGAATGCTGTACTTTTGTGTGGCGATCATTTCGATCATAGTTCAAAACTAGAAATCGTGATCTATGAATGTTGTCAGTTGTTAGGGTGATATTCGGATTACTTTGTGCTCGCTGTTCATAATTCAGAGTTAACATCTTTTGCTTCCAATAAAGGCCTAGATATACTTTGTCATTTTTGTAGTCATTTTCATTTAGAAATTTTCTCATGGTGTTACATTTTCACCACTATGTTAAATTTTCATTCGGAATGAAAATTTTCATTTTGATTTTTTGTCATGGTGTTAAATTTTTGTCATGGAGTAAAATGTTTCACCATTTATGAAAATGTTTCATGATGGTATTCAACGGGGCATAAATCGATCTCATTAGGTCGAGAACAATACCATAATTACCTTGGTCTTTTCATTATAAGGTCTCATTTTTTAAGTTGGGACCCAATAAAAGGTGGTTTTGTTACATTTCTATCTAAAATATATGTTCTTTTTCAATATATTTTCACTATGGGAACCAAAATAGACTTGTTTGGGGGCTCAATTGAAAGCTAGATTAATGGTCTTTCATTTCCAGAAGAATAAAAAAATAAATAATTTAACCAGTAATTGCTACGGTTCGATAAACATAATTAGCCAGGGGTGGTGGAGGAGGAAGAGGAGGAGGAATTGTATCAAAGAGGAGGTGGAGGAGGATATAAGGGCAAATAAGTGGTAAAGGAGGTAAAAAGATGACGTTTTAGTTCAAGAAGATGATAGAGGGGATGGTAATGAGGTCTTGGGGCGTGGGGTAGAAAGTTGAAATCAATTATATCAATTGTTAACAAGAGGAGGATTTTAATCAAGTTAATCAATCTTAAAATTACTCAAATAACAAAATTGAGATTCATATTTGTTTCATCAGGTTAAGCAATGTTAAATACAATGCTTGTTTGCTAAATTTTATGCACAGGACACACTTCACTGAATATAAACACTACAAGCTGCAATTAACTCCTAAATTTGTAACACCCTATATAATGTATGCAACGTTGATGATGAAGTTTTTTTCTGATATATACGGATGGGCAATAGGCTAAACTCTATGTTCAACACATTGATTTTTTATATACAAGTCCTATTTTTTGTCTGGATGTCAAACAATTAACGATCATTTTGACGATATTTTTGTTTGTCTCACCCTGTATAACTCTTAGCCACCTTGTACACTTGACTTTATATGCACATTTTCAAATTGCTGACACAATTAGCGTTCAGTATACATATACTTATATGCACTTAAGATGCATATTTTTGGAAATACGGAGGGTTTTTATATAAGAAGAGGCTATATTTCACTAAAACACACATGTAATGCGTTTGGGTCCCAACTTAAAAAATGAGACCATAAACCAAATTCTGTCCTTGACAGGTAACTGTGGATTTTATTCTGCTGAAAAGATTTTCTGACTCTTTTCATTTTTCTCCAAAGAGAAACAATTTCATTTGGAATTTTTATCACCGTCTTGATTTTTTATCATTCTATTTGTAGTTTTAGCGGATTATTCCGATCGATAATATCGTCTAGGAACTCGAGGTCAATATGCATTCAGCTCTATGGATTTTCAAGATGGTAAAAATGTCAAACTATATCTAGGCCTTAACAGTAGCAGTAGTTGTTCCATCATATGTGTCTACATAACATTCAGATTCTCATCATGCCCAAACATGATAAATTTTGCTATAATGGTAGATATTTATATTTCTTGTCACAGAAATCCTGAACAAATAAGAAACAAATGGGAGTCTTAGTCAAGGAAGGTAATATTGAGGAAATTGATTATTGACATTGCAGTTTTGCAGTTAGTGTTATTTGTTATATCTGCGAGCATTTCTTTCGATTTTCTTCAGTTTTTTGTGATGTTAACTAGCAATGCATATAAAAATATAGAGAAATTAAAGTATATTTGTTCAGATCAGCAGATACTGTGGTCAATTGGAAACTGTTTGCTGTCTAATTAAATAATTAAATTACTTTTATTGATCAAAATGCATAAAAGATGTGCAATTATTGAAAAATGACATATGAAATATGTTGTTAGATTTGGCAGCAGAAATATCCCCCTAAAAAAATAAGAATAAAAATAAAAATAAATCCAATTTGACAACAAAACAGAAGAAAAATCATTTTATGGTTTTAACGATTTAACTAACAACTGTTGCATCATAAAGGCTGTCACACACCACCGTATAGAACCAAATGTAACTCCCACTATTGTTGTGTTTTATGCATTGTTGTTCGTCATGATCATTAGAAGTATGTTCAATATGTTATCTATATACGGTTTGTTCGTTATATATGCGTTCAATTCATTATCCGTACGGTGATGGTCCATTTGGCACACGTTCAGCATTTGAAACTTTTGTACACTATTCGTACGTTTGGGCTCTATACAGTGATGGTGTGACAGAGCCTTTAGGAATTTAGCCTTTTAGAACCTGATACAAAATGTAATGGTATGTCCCTTAACTCTTTCTAATGGTTGGTCCCTTATATGCTCTCAGACACCAAGATCTGCTGAATTTAGCCTTTTAGAACCTGATACAAAATGCAATGGCATGTCCCTAAACTCTTTCTAATGGTTGGTCCCTTACATGCTCTCAGACACCAAGATCTGCTGATGGTGTCTGACTTGGATTATGTTTCTGATGGTAAATTCAAAACTTACAGACTAGTACAAATCCCCCCTTGGTATTGTTACCTCCCGCGTGTTTGTTTTTATGTCTCCATCGATAAGACACAATCACAGGGCATTGAGAGATGCAGGAAATCTTAAAGGAGATATGATACTCTTGTTTTTTATGTACTTAGAAAATGAAGTAGATATTTCCTTGTAAGTTTTTCATATGTTGTTTTTCAAAGGAAATACAGTGATAGAATTTTGACAAGTAGAAGATTTATAACTCGATTTAAGGAGAGGAGATGACGCAAATGAAATCAGAACAACAATTAGGAAATGGGACTTGGAGAAAAGAGGATTAAATTGATTTCTTATAGACATGGATTTGTGAGAAGGGAAATAAGAAATAGTATTAGTTTCATTCAGAAATATCATAAATATTTAACCCTAAAAGAGCCGGGGCGGGGGGGCGGAATCCGCCCCCCCGGCTGTGAGATGGGTCGAAAAAGCCCGGCTCTTTAAGGGTTAAGTATATGGAAGTGTATTGCACAAATTAGATTGAAGTGTGTAAAGTAAAAAAAACAAAACATGGATTAGCCTACTTGTAAACGAGAAACTGGGTCTTGTTAAAGAGCGCAACATTAATGCTCTGATAAGGAGCTGATCTTTACTAATGAAAAGGTGATTAAGTGTGAATTTGTAATTGTTAATCCTAATGGTTTTACTCCTTCGTGCAAAAGAAGATATCAGGACCTTCCCGTCATGCTTCGCTTCCAATGGGATTTTTTACAGGTTGTAATGAGAGGTCTTAGTGATGAAACAGCACAAGTTCAGACTCCATCCCAATTTTGCATTTAAGAGATGTTTCATCACTAAACCCTTGCATAACCCTGCCATTATACAACCCATTAGAAGCAAGGTTTTACTTCATGCAATGAATCTTCGTTATCACAAAAACGTGAAACATGGGGGCAAACTACATGGGAGTTTGGATCTGCATCAATGAAAATTGATCTAGATCCATCAGTGCTGATTGCATCTACACAATGGAACATTAATCAAGATGTGGATTTCTACAGCGTATTCTACTATGTGAATGTGTCATACCTACGAATCCTATATACAAAGTCGCCCGTCAGTGCATGAGGCGCTTGCTTGTGTCATCCGTTGGATCTAGATTGAAGTGGGTCCCAGGAATGTACATCGGTGTATATTTGACTTCTCAATTAGGTTGCCTCAATAAAAACATGTTAGAAAGTGGCATCCAGGCTCCTATGATCCTGCATTTTAAAAGCACATTACACACAAGATCCAGAGACTGTGTCGGTATTAAGCCTTCTAATTTTATTGGGCCTACCATAACACTGTGGAATGATGGTTGTACAACATTAAAGGGATTTGAAACAATATCAGTGATATAAATGTTATTTGAGTCTTTATTTAACCTGAAAATGAAATGCTAATGCTTTATTTTAAAATGCTGAGTGGGTTGAATTTATAATAAAGTGAGGCAAGTGGTTTCATTTCTGAGAAATGACATAATGAAAGGATAGGCATAAGGTTCAGAGAGATCTGTAAATACTTCAAGAATAGTCAGGAATCTCATCACCAAAGTTCATGTTTGTTTCATGCACATCATCAGGTTGGTGTTTGTTTCAAACCATTTGACCTTTCTTGCACTATCAATAGACTATCAATGGTCCACCAGAGTATGGATGGGACCTTTGGGATGGGACTTTCAAACTCTTTCAAGTGAGAGTGGTTGGTTTCAAGAGTCCACTTAAATCTCACCAGGGATTGATATGTTTGTTTCTCTATCATCCACCAGTTCAAGATGACTTTGTTATCATCAACATCATCAGAGGTTGTTGAAAGAGATTCATATGATGTGTTGAAGCAGATCATCTGAGCCTGAGGTTTAGACTTGTGATCTTCAGTTTGCATGAGCATCATACTGTATCTAATAAGAATAATAATTAAGCGTTCTTATAACATGCAAAATTCATCCAAAACGATCTTAGAGCGCCTGAAAAGGATGAAAGCGAAGACGAGCAAATGGCTGGTGGAAGAGACATTTTATCAAGCCAGTATCATTTGAAGAAAAGTAGAACTTTCAAAAGGTTTGTGTTTTCTGTGTCTGACTAGCTATTGCCTATATGAAATTAACAATATGACATTTCCTATGTTGTGAGGGACCAGGGTCCAAATTTACTCATTTTGGGGAATGTTCACTGAGACTAACTGTTGTAATCCTGAAGTATCCCTATGTATTAAGTATTTATGTGATATATTTCAATAGCATTTTTTGAAGGGGAAAAAATGCTATAAAGTTTGATTTAGCAATTGTTTTTCTCTATGTTTGCTGATTTGCATCTGAAAAGCAGAAAATACCTTGCTGAAGCTGTCTAGGAGCAAAATTCAATGTGAACTAACCCTATTTAACTCATTGAATTTGGCTAAAATGTAATATTTACAATAGTTTCACTTTGGAGGAAGTTAATACGTTGCAACACAAAAACACATAGCAACAGTCCTATTGACCTATTTCTTTTTATTCCTTTAAATAATCTGGCATGTTTTGTATCAAAATACCAAGCTGATGTATGTTACTGTTTTCCAGATTAGGCATTATAAAATCTCAGTTTCTTATTTTTTCAGACGTTTTGCTTGATTGTTAGTAAACATAGCATTGATCACCATGATAACCTTGCCCAGGTTGAGATTCAAAACTAATCCAGGGTTAAATCAGGTTATTTTTTGAGGGAAACCTTGGACTTGTTAGCAGTGACTCACCAAAGAACAATTTAAATTGTAGTTTCAATGAGCTCTTGTATTGTTTCAGACATCATAATCCCAGCAATTATGTGGTGAAGTCTTTGTATTCTAAATAGGTTGTAATTATGATAATTGTAACCTTACTGACCTGATTTTAAGTGAATCCAGGTCATATCACTTAATGTGGATTAATAGAATTGTCTCCATTTTTGATTATTTTTGGCCCAAATAGAGTTGTGATTGGGGTGGATTCCTTTTGTTGTAATGTGCACTTTCGAAACAAATTTATCAAAATATTAAAGAGATTTTGCGATTCTGTTTGGGATGTCCAGATTATAAAAAAATTTGCACCATTAGAATTTTACAAAATGCTAAAAACGGTTTTATTTATTTGGTTTTGAAGAAAAAAGGAGTTTGGTGATCCTGTTTGGATGTTCAGATTAAAAATATTTAAGAGCAAAATCCATTTTGTCTATGAAGGGCATTGATGACAGATGCTAACTTTTTAAAGGTGCTTTTCACTAATGGTTAAACCTTGCTTAAGGACACTTTGCTGATGGGTAAATGTCATTTAAGGGTACATTCCAAAAATTGATTATCATGTATTTTGTTCAGGTAAAGATACTAAAAGAGGCCCCCAGGATGCAAGATGAAGTGATTTATGTTGATTGATAGCAATTCATAATGCTGCCAGGTGAGTCATCCTGAATCTGGGCCCACTCAGTCACAGCTTTCTAGGTTACATCTCTGAAATCATAATGGAGTATATGCCAGCATTGTTTATTTGGACATGATGATGACATTGGCTTGTTGTATTCCTCAGTATTAAATATGGTTTAATCTAGCTAGAAATCATGTCCCTTTGGATAAATTGAGGTTATGTAGTGGTCAAGATCACAAATGGCTTGATTTCTGCTATTTTTGAGGAGTTAATAATAACAAGATGAGTCAGTTTTGAAATATTTGGAGTGATTTCATAGTGGTCAAGTGTTTGTTGTTATCTGGTCCATCGAGTATCTCTCCATCTGGGTACTTGAGGTATTGAGGTGAACTTTGAGATGGAGACCTACATCTGTCAGCATCATTTATTGGTTTGGTGATGTGGTGTCTTCTGTTCTGTAACTGTCTGACCAAATACCACCAATAATAAAAATTTCTAACTCACTCTTGGGACCTTACTGCAGGCAGAGATTCTATTATGACAAAGGTTTGGTCCTAGTTCTACAGGGTGTACCAATAAAAATGCATCACTTTTGTTTTGATCATATCTCAGAAACCAATCGACAAAAATTAAAACTTTTTTCACAATCTTAATTAGTATAGTTTATTCTTTTATCTGTGACATTTTGAGCAAAATCCACCAAGCCGTTCTTGAGAAAACTAGAATTTTGTAAGAAGACTCGATTTTATCCCATTCCAAATAGGATTTACCACACAGTAACTCATTTTAGCAACTATCATCGATCTGACCATGACCATGTCACCACAGTAGCAGGCCTACTCTTATAATGGAAAACTCATTTTATTCATGGATAAACGTAAACACCTTTTTAGGAAAGCAACTACAAAACAACAACGACAACAATAGTAACAACAATAACAAATTTAGAATTTGAATAAACCTGATTAAAACTTGAAAGCTTATCTGATCACACTCGATTCCCTTCATCATCCGGGATTAAGTATGATGCATTGGACCAGGAATACAAAGGTGCCTGGAAACTGATTGTGGACATGTGAAAGGCAGAGTTGCTTGACATTTACTAAAAACTGTACCAACATTTATATTCAACGTGAGCTATTATGGACAAACAGACATTTCACTTTTCGCGAGGGAGTGAATAACCGTGTTTTTTTTAAAATTAGGACTTTAAGGGGGGGTACAGTGGTCAACAGTCCGATTTTCAACGTCGATTTTCAACCATTTCCGCAATACCAGCCCATATGGATGATATACCACCATGAAGCCCATGACTCAAAGTTTTGGAAAATGGTTGTTGTTTAAGTGTGGTTGCCATGGTAACCAGGCTAGGCCTCTGATTGGCCAAACACGGGAACAAACGTAACTCAAAAACCAATTGTTGCAGTACTTTCAAACTTGGGAGGGTGGTACATAAGAACAATACGCACAAAACCATGAAGCCGGATTTTTGATACGGTTGCCATGGTAACCGGGAGCCGACCAATCAGGACATTCTTAACCGTAATTCAAATTTGAAAATAGATATTGAAAATCCGGCTTCATGGTTTTGTAGCCCTTTATTAGCTTAACATCTGTGCAAAATTTCATGACTGTACCATGTTTCGTTTATGAGTTATGTTTGTTCCCGTTTGGCAAGTTTGCGCATTTTCCTATTTTGAGATATTAACGAAAACATTTTTGAAATTCTAAAATTTGGTAAAACTGAAAAAATTGATACTTTTATTAATTGTGGTTATTGTATTATTAAAGATAATTAATTTACAAACAATTTGAGCCCATTTTGGTTAAAATCGGATAAAAAATAGCGGTTTTACAGATTTTTCAAAATTAGCAGTGTTAAATATAGCAGGTTGAGGTAAAATAAAGAAATACATAAGAATTGCGATCAACCATGAAATTTTGATTGGATATGATGTTTAACATATTATCTTGATGAAATAATCAACTTATTTCAAAAAACATGTTAATAATTTGCAGAAAACTAATTTAAACAGAAAATGTTAAAAATCACAAGCTGGATGTTTTTGCCATACAAATGTATAGGAAAATCATCGAACTATTTGTGACATCCGAACTTTAAACGATCATAACTTTGGAACCACAAGTCCGTTTGACCTCAAATAAAAAGCATTTGAAAGCAAAAACTTAGCAGTTTTACGTAATGCATTTATCTCAGTTTCGCTGTTAGAGCAAAATTTTGAAATCCGTGACCACTGTACCCCCCCCTTAATATGTTGACACTGTTATATTTTTAACACTTGTAAAGGGAAAATAGTCAGATAAAGATTTCTTTTTTTTTTACGAAACAAACTAAAAACTTAAAGATACATGAAATTTCTGAAATTGACTTTCCATTAAAGGAAACATCTGCCTTGGTTAAAGCTTTCTTGAGAAACCGTGAACCTTTTTTCTTTTTTTCTTTTTATTTAACGCTGTAAAACAGCAAACCCTTAACATTGAATTAAGTGCCACTTTCAGTGATGAAAAGGATATCAACATCATGGTTTAGTGTCTATGCCATATTTTGTGATCTTTTAGTGTCTTCTTTGCATGTTTAAAATAATTGATCAATAGTAACCAAAGATGTGCTTTATTAACATGATAAACATGAGTTACTGTGGTAAACCCTATTTGTGCAATTGAGTTTTCTTACAAAGTTCTTGTTTTCTCAAGAATGACTCAATGGATTTTGCTCAAAATTTTACCAATGAAAGAATAAACTATATTAATTCATTGGTTTCTGAGATATGATCAAAAACAAAAGCGATGCATTTTTATTGGGAAACCCTGTAAATTTTACTTTTAGGTATACTTAAGCTTGTTGCATTACAAAGGTTATATTGTGAAATATTCAGATCATGCAAACAAAGGTGTCTGTGGAATTTGAGTGTGATTTTTAAATAAAGATGAACAAGAATGATACTGTCATTATTACTTGGTTTAACTTATAAATAGACCCTAACAATAACAGCAAAAAGTCTTCAAATGAACTTGAAAGTAGGTGGCAAAAATCACAAGAAATCAATACAATTTATTTGACAGCAATACAAATTATGTTTAGGCCCTATATCTTTAAACTAATCTAACTGTAGCTAGAAAAGTTAACAAGTTGACAAAAAGATGTGCTATACACAAGTAAAACAGTTCAGATGAATACAATGACCATTAGGCTGCACTCACATGCAAATATATGGGTATGCGCTATTCGATGGCTATGTGTTACATAGGCAGGACGAGCTAGACAAGTTTTTTTGAATAGTGCCCTCTTATTCGATTGAATCTGTATCGTGTGTCCAAGTAAAATTGTGCACCGTATAGGCCTACCTGAATAGTAAGGCCTATAGTTCTATGTGATCACAGCCTATGAACACATGAAGGTCTTATTTTCTCCAAATCAAGGGTCATAGCCACTGACAGGTAACCATGATAGATTTGAACCCTGGTAATAACAGTATGGTTCAAATTCAGTGTTAACCTTGCAGTGTGCTTGTGGTCAATGGCAACTGTGAAGTGCTAATCATCCCCTGCAGTTATGAGCAAACTTGAACTTGATTTTAAAGACTTTTAAGTCAGTTGTAAACTTGATTAAAGTTATCAGTAGTGAGTGATAATTGTATTAAAAGAATTTGAGTTATTAATGAATGTGATACTTGCAAGATGGTAAAGCTCATTGAGTGAGGTTCAATGGTGAATGGTCAAAACCAACACAGTGAAGACTGGTATGTCAGCCTTCAGCATGTCAATGCTAAGGTCATCATTTTGTGTACCTGTATTGATGAGAGAACCTTATGGAAGGTCTTTTGATGGGATGATGAAGGGTATGACTGTTGTAATGATGTGTGTGAGGATGATGATGATGATGACAATAGTGATGGATGAAGACCACACTGACAACGATGATGACGATGACGACAATGATGATGACTATGATGATTTGGGAAACAGAAAGGTATAAAAGAATCAGCTGCATGTCATGACCTGTATGTAAAGGTTTCATCTGTGGTTAAAGTCATACAATTCAGGCTTACCAAAACAATGTTGACACAATACAGGGAACAACCCTCAGTCAGAGGCTCCCCAGGCCCCACTAGCTTCCAGTTAGTCAGCTACCAAAATCAAAAGAAACTTTGTAGAGTTTTTAGCCTGTAAATGGTTCCTAAAATTGATATCAGCACTGGACCAAAATAATATATCTTTGAAGTGTAGCCATTTTGTAACATCAGCTATAGTTCGTAAAGTTCACAAGGTCAGGAAAGACAAATATTTCCACTCATTCACCAGTAACTAAATAATTGCAAGTTTTGATTAACAAAACTAAAATTTGTTGATAAAACAAACAAAACGGACCATAAACATGTCACTTATTTATGGTTTTAATTAAACCAATATTATTATTTTATTTACAGTATGGTATGCATAGTATACATAATGTCAAATTTATGTTGCCAATTTTCTGCCATAAACTTGTGGTAAAATTAATCTAAGATGTTCCAGTGATATTATATTGAAACAGTTTCTATTAATTTGCCTAGCCTTTGGGTTCAACGACCTGTGATGTAAACATAGCGGATCTTCAGGAAAACATTACCTCACATGTTTGATTTAACCCCACATTTGTTGAGGAAGTTCAATGAAATGGATATTGTCAACCACAAATGAACTTTGCCTTACTAGATTTGGTATCATAATTATCTATCACTTGAATGTTAAATGATGGTGTAAATGTCAAATGTTAGTGATATGAAAATGTGAGTCTTGGCAACCAAAATATAGCTTCCTATTACATCAACTTTTTATCTCTTTAAAGGGATTCCATAATGTTTTTGCTGGAAAGATGTAGGCCTATTTATATGAAGTGAAGAATATAATATTTGGAGAGACTGTGCTGTTTTTGCTTATCAAATAGGAAAGAAGCATAAAGTGGCAGTTATAAACAATATTTTGTTTGCCAGTTGATAAGGTTAGCTTTTTGAATGCATGTCCTTGATGAGGATTCCATATTAGCATTCAAGATATCCACGTTTAGTGTGTGATCTGGAAATTTTTGCTAGATGATAATAACCACAGATTTTTAAAGACATTCTTGTCTTAAAAAATCTATGTAATAACATGTGGAAGTGCACCACCAACCCATCCTGGTCATTTCCTGCAATAGTTCCGCCAATCCACAGACCAATCTACTGGCAGACCAGTTCAGACAGACCAGTCAGTATAATGGACTCAGAGATAATGTTATTATGGAGTCCCTGAGAAAAAGATGCTATACATGATCATGGAAAGGCAAAAAGGTTAGGTGAATCTGTGTTTGAGTCCACATCTTCTGTTAAGAGGTCTTCCATTTTTCTTTATCAAAATGTTGTTCTTAGAACCAAGGTGTGGTGAGGGCTAGATTGTTTACACATTACAACAAATCTTTTCAGATCTTGTACAAATATGCCTTAAGAATCCAATTGTCACCAAATTATCAGATGTGGTGTGAATTACATAGGTCAAGTACACTATGGATTGGACAGTGAGTTTACTTTGGTGAAATTTTATATCCTGTTATATACTGTTTGCCGACCCAAAAATGTGGCAAGTTATTGTTAGTAAACTGAATTACAAATAACATCAAATTGCAACCAACTTTAATAAATAGCCTATTTAGAAACTGCAATCTATCTTGTAAATAAAAACGCACTGAGAAGTGAATTCAAAAGTTACATGATGAATATTTCAATATTTCACATTGATTCTGATCGCTCCTTTTCAAGTTAGAAGCTGCACAAACTTTAAAAAAAAATCTTCATAGGCTACTTTGTTGCTGTAAATGCAAATAGTATGGGCAACTACAATTAGAAAATGACTTACTTTCTCAAGAATTGACATGGATTTGCCTGAAAGATTTTAGAATTGGTACAAATAGCAGTTAGGCCTATAGGTTATCTTTAGCTGAAAGTCTGAATTTTGATAGAAATAACTGATTGGTTCAAATGGGAGCTATGGATCAGGTACTTTCTGCTTTTAGGGACTGGCTTATTTTCACCTAACATAAGTGAACCTCTTATATCTGAAGTTATTTGCACATTGAGGTAGAGTCTCTATTTTACCATAGATGTTTAAAGACATTCTATGATTTTACTATATATCTGTAAGGTGCCAAGATTCGTATAAGATTCCACCTCATGTAATATCACCTTTTCTTCAAGAGCCCATTGCTTTATTAACAAGTTACAGTCTTTGCATTGAACTTGATGCTTCTAGCCCTGCAGTGATGACTCATGATATATGTGTGAGGTCATAAACTTGGATGTGATAATGGTCAATGTACACATTTATGTATCTTCTTTAACAGGTTAATGACACCTGATGTTTCAGTTGGAGGAAATATTTGTTTAAGGCCAAACTT